>JAXCMG010000125.1:664393-681514 GCA_034642415.1 Podarcis siculus | reverse complement strand
TCTCTCTCTCTCTCTCTCTCTCTCTCTCTCTCTCTCTCTCTCTCTCTCCCCCTCCCCCCTTCTCTCTCTTCCTCCCCCCCTCTCTCTCCCTCCCCCCCTCTCTCTCCCTCCCCCCCCCTCTCCCTCTCCCTCCCCCACTCTCTCTCCCTCTCCCCCAGCAGTACCGGAGCACAGAGAGGAGGAATTAGAAAGAACGACAGTCTGCTTGCCTGGAGGGGAGGGGCTTTCCCTGCTCTTTGTTCCGTTTGAGCAAACACAGCAACGAAACAGAGCAGGGTGGGCAGTAAGACCCTGAGGCAGAATGCAGGAAAGCAGCCGCTTCCTCTTTTCAGGTTTCCCTTCTCCATGAAGCGCGGTTTGATTTTTGCCTGATTTTTTGGCTCCAGGGACCACACATTCGCTCTATAACACGCACAGACATTTCCCCTTCCTTTTTAGGAGAAAAAATCTGCGTGTAATAGAGGGAAAAATACGGTAATTCTAACCAGAAGATATTTACCATAACCGTGTTCAAATAGGGGACTTCACAGCCTTCTTGGGGTGAACTTGTCTTTATTTTAATGCTTGAGTCCTCCTGACATGAAGATGAATTGCAGTGGGACCAGGCTGGTCTGGCAAGAGCGCTCTTTCTTCCCAAACCACCCAGATGTGGATGTCGCCCCCATACCATAAATAGGCAAAGCTGCATCTCTGTCTGCCCTTTAAATCAGGGGTTCAGCTATTTCCTTGTTTCTCTGTAAGAGCAGAAACCTGAAGGTCTACTGATAATGTAGGATCAAGTGGTGAAGCTGTTGGTGGCAAAGTAAGCTGTTCTGGAACAACCTTAAAATTTATAATATATTCTTCTGCAGCTGAAAACTTAAGTTTTAAGCAACTCCACTAGAGAGATGTTTTATTTAACTACTTTGCCCTTAGCAGGTAGCTTGATTGCTTACATTACCGGAGGAGGAATGTGTTGGTTTCCCCGTTCATAAAAAGCTAGATTGAAATCTAGTAGTATATTTTCCTGAAGACATTCCTGCCCTGTCCGGTTTCAACAGTCCTGCCAACTGGTACTCTCCAAGGAAGCTGGGGGTTGTAATTCTTAATAGATGGGTAAGAATATCCAACAGAGAAGTCTCTAGACTACAGTTCACATGCCAGTGGATGTGTCACGTAGCCTGGACATGTCTGGATATTCTACTTCAGTTATTCCTTGATAAAACATGTGCAATTGAAAGCTGTGTTCTCCTCCATGCCCTGTTTCTGGTTGTGATAGGGGTTTGAGGCTGCGCCTGTATTTAATTCATGAAGAATTGCAGACACACTTTAGGAAACAGAATCCTTAGGCTGGTTGGCTGGCTCCCAGAGTTCTCATATCTTGGCTGCTCTTGACCTTGCTGTGCTTTTGTGCCTTTCAGCTGCTGTGGGTTCTCTTGCTGGCCACGATCATTGGCTTGCTCTTGCAGCGTCTGGCAGCGAGGCTGGGCGTGGTAACCGGACTTCATCTGGCAGAAGTATGCAACCGGCAGTATCCCAAGGTGAGTGAATTGAGCCATTCATTTGGAAATTTATCTTGTGCTTTTGTTGCGAGCAGAGGAATGCACCTTGTTGTAGGATCAGATCTCCCCGTGTGTTAAAAGCAGCTAGACAGGATTGGAATATGGGTGATAACTGGTAACAGGGGGGTTGAGCAGAGGCAGGATTGAACAGGCCTGGAAGATGGGGGCCAGGAATTGTGGAAAGTCCCAAGAGGCTCCTGAAGATGCCAGGCTGTTCTCAAAGTCGTAGGTCTGTAGCCAAAGAGTATAAGGGAACTTGATGCATACAAGGGACAGAAGCAGATCCAGAAAGGCAAAAAGAAGCAGATGGGAGGAAGGCAGATGCGTTGTGCCAAAGAGCAACATGCAGGGGAGTTAATGAGACCTAGAAGTGAAGTTGGAAAGACTACAGCAGCCTCCAGATCCTCTGGCTTTTGCACTATTTCTGCATATAAAGAAAGCACCGGCTGCACTGTGGATGTCGCCCCCTTACCCTAAATAGGCAAAACTGCATCTCTGCCAGCCCTTTAAATCAGTGGTTCCCAATCGGGAAATTGGGATGGGTGAATCTGAGTGCACCCCTATTTTAAGATCATCACCACCTCCATTACCTGGAGGAGAATTTGCTGCTTGCCCTGACTTTCCCATACAGCTCTTACCTTGAACCCAGGGCTTACTTTCCTTTTTTTTAAAAGTGAGTATTTGAATATCTTCTGAATGTGTGCAGAGAGCACTTCTCTCAGCACAGAGTAAATTGTATGAATTTTGAATTACGGGGCTGGGATTGTGGCTTCCAGGCAGCCTTGCAACTTGGCCTCTTCCTTCCTCCTCTTTTCTGCTACGCTCGTGCAATATTTGCTTTGTGTTGCCTCTCCATAATCACTTTAGTTGCTGGTCTTTGAAGAAGCCAGTCTGCTTAAAAGCTTGGATTTAAACAAGTACACAGGAGTATTTTGTTTGCTCTGGAATTCTTTTGAGGCTTGTTTCGGCAGGAGACAGTTGCCTAGGGATGTGGATCTCAGCTGCAAAACCCTCGCCTCCACCAGGATTAGCAAACCCTCCTTGTCTGCCCCCATCTTATTTCTGGTGACGTGTCTCTGGGTGGTCATGTGTTTATAGCTAACCCGGGACTAAGTTTCCTCCTGGGGTATTCAGAACATGACACATCTATTTACTTCCTCTCCCCCGGGGGTTGCATTAAAACATCCTCGGTAAATAGGAAGTTGGGTTTGAGTTGAGTCCCAGGCCAAGCCAGGCAATTCCAAGTAACTATTTTTCCTGAACTGAACGAGGAAGAAGCTGAGATCTCCTGGGATGAAGGTGGTGTGGAAACTGCTCCAGCACAGCTTCTTCAAAACAGCCTCCAAAAAACCATGTGGGAGGGGCCAGTTTCTGGGAGGGCCGATACTGTCAAAGAAAGAGCTGCAAATGTAGGCTTGTCCCGCCTGGCCTTGTACTTCTGCTGTTCTTCCTCTTGGTAGCATCAGGCAGGAAGCTAATGCAAGGAGGGACAATTTTGCAAACCACCGTATTTTTTCCTCTATAAGACTCACTTTTTCCCTACTAAAAAGTAAGGGGAAATGTGTGTGTGTCTTATGGAGTGAATGCAGGCTGCGCAGCTATCCCAGAAGCCAGAACAGCAAGAGGGATCGCTGCTTTCGCTGCGCAGCGATCGCTCTTGCTGTTCTGGCTTTCAGAATATTTTTTTTCTTGTTTTTCTCCTCCAAAAACTAGGTGCATCGTATGATCTGGTGTGTCTTATAGAGCGAAAAATACGGTAAAATGCTAAAAAGTTTCCTTTCACTGTTGTTTGTGGCTCTAATGGGCAGTGCCTTCCGAAAGCTCATTGTGGCTCTCTGCAGAAGGATTTTTTTTTAAAAAAACGTAAAAGCACGTATCTTCACACTGAGCTTCCCTTGTAGCTGAAAGTTGGCTTTACAAATCTTGTTGGTGTCTGTTGGCTCAGGACTTGCCAAATTCCAGGCAGGGTAATCCACGTAGATGGTTGCCGGTCAGCATATGCAGAATCCTTCCCTCATCAGAAGTGCTTGATTTCTAAAAATAGACCGCAGAGGCTGTTATTTTTATTGCTCAGTGCCTGTGGTAACTGGGGATCTTCCGCCCCCTTTCAATCTGCTTCTGTCGCTGTGTCTGGTTTGATCCACAGGAATTAGACCCTAATACAGTGGGTTCGGTCCCTGCTCTTGCCAACCTAGCAGTTTGAAAACACGTCAAAGTGCAAGTAGATAAATAGGTACCTCTCCGGCGGGAAGGTAAATGGCGTTTCCGTGCGCTGCTCTGGTTCGCCAGAAGCGGCTTAGTCATGCTGGCCACATGACCCGGAAGCTGGACGCTGGCTCCCTCGGCCAATAAAGCGAGATGAGCGCCGCAACCCCAGAGTCGGTCACAACTGGACCTAATGGTCAGGGGTCCCTTTACCTTTTTACAGTGGGTTCCCTCTGGCCCATTGGCTCAGTTAGGTCCACCAGGCCTCACAATTTTGGCCGCAAGGCTGTTTTTTTGGCTCATCAGTTTCCACTCACCTGATGCCATGGCAAACGAGTGTGTCTTCCGTCTAGGGCAGAACAAGACCAGTTTCCCCACCCACCTTGTGGCTAGAAGAACTTTCTGCCTGTGATTATGCTCCTCCCTTCCCCAAAGGGATCATGTCAAATGGCAATGAGCTCAGCAGCCATTTCTATTCAATTATTTTTTAATCATTCAGAGTTTCGATTGAGCTGCATCCATTGTTTACTTCTTCTTTCAAAACTCAGTACTGTTGTGTTTTCCACACGGTTCTATTGATGGAGGTGTTGTTTGCTAATTTTTCCGTGAGGCTTTATTGCCGTGAGCCGCTTTGAGCTCAATATTGTTGTGGGGAACCGGCGTACAACTATTAAATCTAATACCTGATGCCACACGCATGACAGGTAGATCTGTGGCTGCAAAAGGACAGTTAGGAGCCTTGGGGAAGCTGTAGTGCTCCTGTTGCTTAAACAGTCTTAACACTTGATAATATTAGGGCCTAATATTAGCTGTCAGATATAGATAACATTAGGGACGCGGGTGGCGCTGTGGGTTAAACCACTGAGCCTAGGGCTTGCCAATCAGAAGGTCAGCGGTTTGAATCCCCGCAATGGGGTGAGCTCCCGTTGCTCGGTCCCTGCTCCTGCCAACCTAGCAGTTTGAAAGCACGTCAAAGTGCAAGTAGATAAATAGGTACCACTCCGGCGGGAAGGAAAACGGTGTTTCCGTGAGCTGCTCTGGTTCACCAGAAGCGGCTTAGTCATGCTGGCCACATGACCCAGAAGCTGTCTGCGGACAAACGCTGGCTCCTCGGCCTATAGAGCGAGATGAGCGCCGCAACCCCAGAGTCATCCATGACTGGACCTAACGGTCAGGGGTACCTTTACCTTTTTATAGATAACATTATTAGCAAGCTTTCAAGCTTACCTGCTTCATGTGAATAAATACGTATTGCTGCCTCTGTGGGGTTTTTTGACAATCAGGTTTTGCTATGTAGAAATGAAACGGAGGCCCAGGAAGGGTTCCTTTTCCTTCTCTCCACCCTATCAAGTAAAAAGGTAATGGGACCCCTGACCATTAGGTCCAGTCGTGACCGACTCTGGGGTTGCAGCGCTCATCTCGCTTTATTGGCCGAGGGAGCGGTGTACAGCTTCTGGGTCATGTGTCCAGCATGACTAAGCCGCTTCTGGCGAACCAGAGCAGCGCACGGAAACGCTGTTTACCTTCCTGCCAGAGTGGTACCTATTTATCTACTTGCACATTGATGTGCTTTTGAACTGCTAGGTTGGCAGGAGCAGGGACCGAGCAATGGGAGCTCACCCCGTCGCGGGGATTCGAAGCACCGACCTTCTGATCAGCAAGTCCTAGGCTCTGTGGTTTAATCCGCAGCGCCACCAACATCCCACCCTATCAAGTAGAAGTGGGCAAATCTTTCTGGTGTGCCCCTCAGTTGCTCAAGAAAGATTTGGAAAAAGAAAAGCTTTATTTTTTTATTTAGCGACACCTTTCTGCCATCAACCCAATCAGATGGGCAGGGTACAAATAATAAAATCATCATCATCATGGAATTCAAGGTGAGATCCTTGTGATTCCAAGTCAGTCTTCCATCCAGACAGATCCAGAGCTGCTTACTTTCTTCCAGCAAGGTGGCTGATGTTCTAGGGTAGATCCCTGGGGCACATGAGATTGATGGGCAAAAAGTTTGAAGAGAAAAGGGGTTAAGATTTGGTGAGAAAGAAAGTCACTAATTGCTTGTGGAAATATGGTTGTTTGTGTACCATTAGGATATCTCATAGTAAGAAGGTTGTTCATATTAACAAACTAACAATGAAAGTTGTGTTTGGTTTTTTAAAAATTATGGGTGTGTATCCTTGTTTTCCCTATTTGCTTCTTTCAAATTTTGTGTGTGTGTATAAAACAAAATTCTTGATTGCTTCTTAGGTCCCTCGGATTATCTTGTGGTTGATGGTGGAGCTGGCCATCGTTGGCTCAGATATGCAAGAAGTCATCGGCTCAGCAATCGCCATTCACCTCCTGTCTGTTGGGATGTAAGTTGCCTTTTTGTCCTCTGCTTCTGGAGTGGTGTCACCAGTTTGTATTCTGAACGAGGGAAAACATGGTTTGTTTTCTTGCAGTTCCCTGTGTGTAAGGTGGAACTTCTGATGG
Organism: Podarcis siculus; assembly: GCA_034642415.1. Lineage (NCBI taxonomy): Eukaryota > Metazoa > Chordata > Lepidosauria > Squamata > Lacertidae > Podarcis > Podarcis siculus. The sequence continues at coordinate 675,302 of JAXCMG010000125.1, read as the reverse complement.
CTGGTCTGCATATGGAAAAATAATAAGCATGGCACAGCTCTCCTAGGACTGTCAAAATTTCAGAATGCAGTTGGGAAAGTCCAGATGCTTGAATGTACCTCCTTGTAAAAAAGAAACTCCCTTCATGTAGAAACCTAGTTGTTGGCACCCGCCTGTCTCGAGAGACAATGGAGTGCGCCTCTAAGGGTGAAGTCAAACCACTGCATTAGCAGCACCTCTCTGGGCTGCAATCTTGGGCAGTGTGTATGGATGGAGGTTCTGGGCTGCACAAACAAGACCCCGCTCTCGGTCTCACTGATGTGGTCCAAAGGAAAGCCGAGCAATATGTTTGGCACCAGCTTGGCTGCAGGATTACATCACTGAGAAACCAAGGCTAGAACCATTCATCCTAACTTTCTCATTTTCCATATTTGGGGATGGTGTAAATGGTTTGGGGATGTGTCTTTTCCTTGGATCCTGGAGAACATTCAAGCATAGGATTCAACAAATGCATTATTGAACCAGCTTAGTCCTTGGCCGGCTATGTCCACACAACGTTTCTAAACCTTTGCAATTCAGCTCACTGATTTCTGCAGGAGAGAGGCTCTGGTAGTGCAAAGCCATTCCTCCCATATGCTGTCTCCTCTTTGCTGCCACCAGCTCTCCCATAATGCACCCCCCTTACTTAGAATAAACCATGGGTAGGGAATCTTTAGGGACGCGGGTGGCGCGGTGGGTTAAACCACAGATCCTAGGACTTGCTGATCAGAAGGTCGGCGGTTCGATTCCCCACGACGGGGCGAGCTCCCATTGCTCAGTCCCAGCTCCTGCCAACCTAGCAGTTCGAAATCACGTCAAAGTGCAAGTAGATAAATAGGTACCACTCTGAAGGGAAGGTAAACGGCGTTTCTGTGCGCTGCTCTGGTTCGCCAGAAGCGGCTTAGTCCTGCTGGCCACATGACCCGGAGCTGTACGCCGGCTCCCTCGGCCAATAAAGTGAGATGAGTGCCGCAACCCCAGAGTCGTCCACAACTGGACCTAATGGTCAGGGGTCCCTTTACCTTAGGAAATCTTTGGCCCTGTTGCTGGACTACAGCTCCCATCATCCCTAACCAATAGCCAACTTGGCCGGGGCGATGGGAATGGGAGTCCAACCAGTTCTTGATACCCACAGGTTCCCACCCCTGCTGCAACCCCTTGTCCTCCCGCTTCACCACTGCTTTGCCCTCCTAATTTTATTTTAAACATTGAGTAAATAAATACACTGCAGATATGGGCAGTTAGAAATGAGATCCACTCAGTTTTTTTGGCACAGCTTTTGAAAAATAAACAAGCCTTTATTTGCCAACAGTAACGGACCAAAACTGTACTCTGGCAAGCTGAACGATGCATCAGAATTGCTCAGTAAGGCCAGGAATTCCCCAGGCAAAGAAATTCAGTACCCCATACTGGGAATTCCATTGCCAACAGAGCCCTTGTCTGCTGGGAAACCTAGCTTTGCACAGTCCCACATAAGGGGTGTTTTGACACCATACCGTCTGTTGCGAGACCATGTTTATAATCTATTACACGTTTTATCTTAATGATTTCTAGTCCTTATGTGACAAATCGCCACCGGCAAACTGAAAAATAAATAAATCTCAAACCTTTCCCCTGTAGGAATGTTCAAACTTCTTGATGTGATATTATTTACCTTTTTTTCTGAGCCCTTTTCCTATGCTGGTTGCCACCTCTCAAAAAGAAAAAAAGTCACAACTGTATACTGTGTTCTAAATGTCTTATTGTTGATATTCTTCCCTAATAATAATAATAATATAATTTATTATTTATACCCCCGCATCTGGCTGAGTTTCCCCAGCCACTCTGGGCGGCTTCCAATCAAGTGTTAAAAACAGTACAGCATTAAATATTAAAAGCTTCCCTGAACAGGGCTGCCTTCAGATGTCTTTTAAAAAGAAGATAGCTGCTTATTTCCTTTACATCTGAAGGGAGGGTGTTCCACAGGGCGGGCGCCACCACTGAGAAGGCCCTCTGTCTGGTTCCCTGTAGCCTCACTTCTCGCAATGAGGGAACCGCCGGAAGGCTCTCAGCGCTGGACCTCAATGTCCGGGCTGAACGATGGGGGTGGAGATGCTCCTTCAGGTATACAGGTATACTCTGGAAGATTTTCATCCTGAAGGGCAGGATGCAGTGGCTATAAATTAAATAAATTAAATGGAACTGTGTGCCCCTTATTTTATACGATGGCATCTGAAGAAAGCACCAGAGCTCAGTGGGCAGAGCAAAGACTTTCCATACTGACAGTTGAAGGTTCAATCCCTGGGACTGGGAATGTTCCCTGCCTGAAACCCTGAGCAGCAGCTGCCAGCCAGTGTGGACAATACTGAGCTACAGGGACAAATTGGTCTGACTCTGTATAAGGCAGGGCTACCACAGCATTCTGATAGTTGCCGTATTTCTTCCAGTTCCTTTCTTAACACTGAATTTTCGTGCCATTGTTAAGAATTGCTAGGGAATATTTAATTGTTTAAGAATTGCTAGGGAATATTTAATTGTTTTTTTAAAAAAAGCAATGGCTACTGTGGAGGGAAGATATGACCCTTGTTCGAAAGGCATGGCAACGTCATCCTGGCCCCACTCTCTTTCTCATCCTGAAAGGGCAGCTGGTTTTCTAAAATGCCCGCAGGGTTCAGAGCTTAGCTGGGCATAGCCAGTTGCAGCAACCAGGCTGCTGTTAAGTTGCCCAATTTTTTTTCATCACTGGGAAAATGCAGCGTTTCACCCCATAAACTTTCAACAAACATTCTTAGCGTTTCCTTGTGACTTTCTCTTATCTGATTCCCTGCCCTTCCACGGTTGAATGAGGCTTCCCAGGTTCTTGGCCTCTCAATAGGCAAGTATGGGGGACACGGGTGGCGCTGAGGGTTAAACCACTGAGCCTAGGGCTTGCCGATTGGAAGGTCGGCGGTTCGAATCCCCGCGACGGGGTGAGCTCCCGTTGCTCGGTCCCTGCTCCTGCCAACCTAGCAGTTCGAAAGCACACCAGTGCAAGTAGATAAATAGGCACCACTCCGGTGGGAAGGTAAACGGCGTTTCCATGCGCTGCTCTGGTTCGCCAGAAGTGGCTTAGTCATGCTGGCCACATGACCCAGAAGCTGTACGCCGGCTCCCTCGGCCAATAAAACGAGATGAGCACCGCAATTCCAGAGTCGGTCACGACTGGACCTAATGGTCAGGGGCCCCTTTACCTTTACCTAGGCAAGTATTTGGTCCACCTTTCCCAACATTTTAAAACAGACTGTGAATTGACCCCACTTTGTTTTCAGCCGATGCACTTAGAACACCCTGAAACCTTCACCGCCTGTTTTGTCTTCCCACAGAATCCCTTTGTGGGGCGGAGTTCTCATCACAATTGCTGACACCTTTATGTTTCTCTTCCTGGACAAGTACGGTAAGCTCCTTTCTTATATAAGCGCTCCTCCTCCTGTCCTTAGTAATCTGAAGAGTGGAGCAAGAGCACTTTCGCAATCAACTCTGAGGAGGCCCTGCTATTCATTGGGGCACGCTTGCGAAATCCTGGAAAAGGGCTTTTGTCTGCGACTTGCTTTGCAAACACAGACTCCACATTGGAGGCCCTGCTGGGAATGAGGTTTCGAGCTCCAGATTGTAGGTGAAGTCTCGCAATCCACTTTGCAAAAGCTGTGGATTCCAGCGGCATGAGGTCTTACATGGGAAACGGCTACTGATTCAAAATGATTAATTCCTTCTCATGTGGCTTTCCTCGTTCCTAGAGTAATCAACTTCCTGGCTTGGTATTACCATTCACTTTTCCCTGCCTCACCTTCCACCAAAGAACCAGCCTTTGTACATGGCCTCTAATGTTCTTTGGGCTGGTGGTCTTTGTATCCTTGTGTACGCTTTTCATGGAAAGAAGGCCCATTGAACTTGGTAGACTTTCCTTTTGAGTAAATGTCATGGGATTGGGCTGGAAGAGTTTCCATTTTGTGATGCAGGTGTGCACCTGTCACTCAGTATTATGGAATCCTTCCTGTCTGAGAGAGAAGCCGCAATTCTTTTGCTGAGTGCTCTTCCCACACCAACCCAAGTCTGTGTGTGTTGTGGAAAATGTTCGGTACAGTGGTACCTCGCAAGATGAATGCCTCGCAAGACGAATGCCTCGCAAGACGAAAGAGTTTTTCGTTTTTTGAGTTGCTTCGCAAGACAAATTTCCCTATGGGCTTGCTTCGCAAGACGAAAACGTCTTGCAAGTTTGTTTCCTTTTTCTTAAAACCGCTAAGACTGTTAATAGCTGTGCTCCGCAAGACGAAGAAACTCGCAGAACAAATTAATTTCGTCTTGCGAGGCACCACTGTACTTGGCTTATGCAAATTGCTGGTCTCTTCATTGCTGGAGATGCTGCAATGCAACTTTCCTACCTGCCCTGCCCCCACCTCTTCAATTGCTTGTTAACAGATGGAGGTTGAATCCTGACAAGACAGAAGTACTGTTTTGGGGGGACAGGAGACAGGCAGGTGTGGAGGATTCCCTGGTCCTGAATAGGGTAACTGTGCCCCTGAAGGACCAGGGTGCGCAGCCTGGGAGTCATTCTGGACTCACAGCTGTCAGTGGAGGCGCAGTTCAATTCTGTGTCCAGGGCAGCTGTTTACCAGCTCCATCTGGTACGCAGGCTGAGACCCTACCTGCCCGCAGACTGTCTCGCCAGAATGGTGCACGCTCTGGTTATCTCTCGCTTGGACTACTGCAATGCGCTCTATGTGGGGCTACCTTTGAAGGTGACCCGGAAATTACAACTAATCCAGAATGCGGCACATAGACTGGTGACTGGGAGTGGCCACTGAGACCATATAACACTGGTCTTGAAAGATCTACACTGGCTCCCAGTACGTTTCAATCACAATTCAAAGTGTTGGTGCTGACCTTTAAAGCCCTAAACGGCCTCGGTCCTGTATACCTGAAGGAGCGTCTCCACCTCCATCATTATGCCCGGACACTGAGGTCCAGGGCCGAGGGCCTTCTGGCGGTTCCCTCACTGCGAGAAGCCAAGTTACGGGGAACCAGGCAGAGGGCCTTCTCGGTAGTGGCACCCGCCCTGTGGAACGCCCTCCCACCAGATGTCAAAGAGAAAAATAACTACCAAACTTTTAGAAGACATCTGAAGGCAGCCCTGTTTAGGGAAGCTTTTAATGTTTAATAGGTTATTGTATTTTAGTGTTTTGTTGGAAGCCGCCCAGAGTGGCCAGATGGGTGGGGTATAAATAAATTATTATTATTATTATTATTATTATTATTATTATTATTATTATTATTATAGGGAAGCGTTTGCCCATGCTAGAATTGGAATATGTTTCCGTTGCACCTCTGAAGCGCAGGGGGGCACATATGGGTCTTTAGAAATGAAACGCCAGCATGGTTCTTCTCTTCTTCCCCCAGTGCCAGACCACACACTGGACCCTTTTGCTTCTTTAAAATTATTTGAAGACTGTCCACCCCACTCTCTCCTGAATTAGAGTACCCGTCCATGTGTGGGCATGCTTCAATTGCGAACCGCTCTGTCCCTATAGTACGGCTGTTCTTCTGTTCTAGCAAAATAATATAGTTGTCCTGGGTGCTGGAAGAAGATTGAAACTATATTTTGACTGCTGATCTAGTTGCACCCTAAGTCACTTGTTCCATCAGTGCAAGGATTTCTCTTTGCACGATGGAAGGGCCTCACACTGTGCTGGACATTCACTGCATGCATGTTATTTTGTTGAATGCCACCCCGGGAGAGCAACTTGTGTGGTGTGTAAATGCGCACGGCGCTGCTTGCCCTAATCCCCGGTGTGACGAGTTGAGGCACTGAGGAAATGCTTTCACTATTCTGGACCGTATGAAAGGACTTTTGGCTCCCAAAGTATCTCTTAAAGGGTGCATCTGTGTCTTTTTCAGGATTGAGGAAACTGGAAGCTTTTTTTGGGTTCCTGATTACTATTATGGCCCTTACATTTGGATATGAGGTAACATTGCTTTTTAATACGTGGGGTTTTTGCATTAGAGATTAAAAAGTGACTTTTCCCATTTAGGATGTAACAAAACATGTTGAACTAGATGATTCTATCTGACATCTTCTAGTGGTTTCACGTAAGTGTTGGTACAATTTGACTGGCCATAGAAGTGGTGGCATTCATATAGTTTGGGATGAGCTTGTGATTTCCCATAAGGGTGAAATTTGCAGCTTTGTGGTGGTGATGCATTCACACCTTCCTTCATATTTATTTTTATTTTATCATGCCTATATCCCCTCCTTCCTCTCAATGGAAGCACAGGGTGGCTAACAATATAAAATACTAGCAATAAAATGTTGTTAGAACCTCTCATCAGAGCCAGGTATGAAAAGAAAACATCAACTGTGCAGTCAGCAAAATCTGTTACACCCCAAGGGTACAGATGAATAGATCGAATGCGGCCGTAGCTCTGTATCAACATGACCATGTAAAAGTGGACTGAAAAGAGAGATTTGCTGCCTTGGTCTTCCCCAACCCAGTGCCCTCCAGGTGTTTTGGACTACAACTCCCATCAGCCCCGGCAAGCGTGGCCGTTGGTCAGGGTTAGTGGGAGTTGTAGTTCAGCAAATGTCTGCGTAAGGCTGCACTGTATGAAAAGGAGGCATAGCTGTCAAGCGTCCCTTATTTGGCGGGACAGTCCCTTATCCCAGCGCCATGTCCCGCTGCTGTCCCTTATTGATGATGTCCTTTAAATTTCCCGGGTTTCAAAGGAAGCAGCTCCTCTCCCTCCCTCCTTGCCGGCCAGGGAGGAGGGAGGCTCCAACTGTGTTGCTTGGCTGCTCATCCAATAAGGAGTCTAAGAACGACTGGGGGGTGGAGCTTGCATGCCTTGTGCTGATCAAATCGGCTGTGTTGCCTGGGGACTCGGCGTTGCTCAGCGCTTCCCAGTGGAGAGGTGACGGTGGTTTTCCTTGAGGGTTGAGGCTTCGTTTGGCTGCTGGCTGGGCTTTCTGCCTTTGGCTCGGAGGGGCTCAGAATTTGAACATACCTGTGCCGGGAAAATCCCTTATTTTGGCTGCTGATCCCTTATTTTCGAGGCTGCTGGTCCCTTATTTTCAAATCTGTAAGTTGACAGCTATGAAATGAGGAGGGGAGAGTACCTCGCAAGGGCATTGCTGTATCAGTCTAAAAGTAGACATCTGTGTCTTGCCCAAGGCCACTTGTGATTCCAGCTGTGCTAATGGCCATCCTCTATGTCCCTACAGTATTTTAGGGTGGGACCAGACCAGGGCCAGTTGCTGAAAGGGATGTTCATGCCGTACTGTGAAGGCTGTGGCATCCCTCAGCTAGAGCAAGCCGTCGGGATTGTGGGTGCTGTCATCATGCCACACAACATGTACTTGCACTCTGCGCTGGTCAAGGTAAGCTTGGGGCATTGTTGTTTTTTGCCGATTTTCACTTCAGTCTTTCCCCTCACAATAGGGTTACCAGACGTTCCCGGGGACAGTCCCCGGATTTGCAAATCTGTCCCCGGACAAATTCCGTCCCCAGAATGTCCCCAGATCTGCAAATCTTTCCCTGGGAAACGTGGCAGTGGCAGCCTCAGCAGCCCAGAGCCAGCCTGGTAGCGCAGTTGGCTCTGGCTGGCTTCAGGAGCTGCTCGCTGCCACTACTACTGCTGAAGGGGAACCAGGGATGTCTGGCGGTACAGATCTCCTGCCCCCTTCCCCCTTTGTTTTGACAGATTGGGGGAGGCTCGGGAGTCATGGGCGGGCAGGTGCTGCCCAGGAGGGGCGCAAGACACATGGTTTCTCTGCCAGGCAAGGTGCAAAGCCCTTATTTTGCACCCTGTGAAACATAAATGTGCAGAGTTTTTTTAAAAAACTGGGCAACAGCCGCGCCTGTGACTCCTGAGCCTCCCCCGATCAGTCAAAACAAAGGAGGAAGGGGGCAGGAGATTGGGGGAGGCTCAGGAGTCACGGGCAGGTGGCGCACTGTTGCCCAGTTTTTCAAAAACTGTGCATTTATGTTTCACAGGGTGCACAAGAAGGGCTTTGCACCTTTATACAATACACATGTGTGCTTGGACCCAGGGTCTTTTGCCTCAACATCCCCACTACTGATTCCCTGTTGCTACTCAGGTTCGGGGGGGGGGGGAGTGTCCCCGGATTCATTGAAAAAAAAATCAAATAACCATACACTCACGAATGCCACACAACGAAGTCACACTTGTGAACCTTCACACACTTGGCTCCTGAAGCGGCCGCCTGTTCTGTGACACAGTGGCACCACTGTTGCTTCCGTCTCACACGTCTGTGTACAAACACACGCTGGGAAATCAATCCTGTGGTGTAGTTAAAATGGCTGCCTTTGCTTTACCGCTTGCTGTGCTAAAATAATATAATGCTGGGGGAGCGGAGAAGAGGCTGAAGATACTCTCACCACCCAGCAGTCAAATTGTGCCTACCATTGATGCCTTCAAATCAGCCTCACGTGAAAGAAATTCATCCATGCACAGCAACAACCATGCAGGCTGATTGGAAGAACCCACAGCTTCTCTCATGGCACAGGCCCCCCTAGCTCCGTGGCCAGGAAGACAGCAGTTGCAGCTTGTTGCCATAACCCTAGTTAGAGGGATGTGGGTGGCACTGTGGCCTAAACCACTGAGCCGCTTGGACTTGCCGATCAGAAGGTTGGTGGTTCGAATCCCTGCGATGGGGTGAGCTTCCATTGCTCTGTCCCAGCTCCTGCCAACCTAGCAGTTCGAAAGCACACCAGTGCAAGTAGATAAATAGGTACTGCTCTGGCAGGAAGGTAAATGGCGTTTCCGTGCGCCCTGGCTTCCGTCATGGTGTCCTGTTGCGCCAGAAGCAATTTAGTCATGCTGGCCACATGACCCGAAAAGCTGTCTGTGGACAAACGCCGGCTCCCTCGGCCTGAAAGCGAGATGAGCGCCGCAACCCCATAGTCGCCTTTGTCTGGACTTAACCGTCCAGGGGTCCTTTACCTTTTACCTTTACCTTAACCCTAGTCTTGGTTGCCTGTTATGTTGGCAGGATACCACAGGGATTGTTGCAGCCCATGATAGGTTTCTAAAATCCAGTCACTCTTTTGAAAAGAGTGAACAGAGTTAACAGCCCTCTTTGGGATATTTTACAGCTTTATAACCTTTATAGTTTTCAGTGGTGTGTGTTTTCCCTTTAAATTCACTTTCCTGTATGAAATGTGTTGTGGTTCCCATCTTGAACTAAAAAAGGACCACATTAGTAGTCCAGCATCCTTGTGGTGGCCAAGCAGATGCATATGGCCAAGCAGATGCATTAAGAAGTACTGTATTTTTCGCTCCATAGGGCGCACCTAGTTTTTTTTTTGGGGGGGGGGGGAATCAAGAAAAAAAATCTTATTCCCCCCCCAGCCCCAAAGAGCAGTGTACAGGCTGCGCAACCTCTCCCTTCCGGAGGGTTTGCGTGGGGCTATGGCACAAGCCAAGGCAGCGAGCGGGATGGATCCCACTTGCTGTTTTGGCTTCCTCTTTGGCCCCGTGCAGCCTCTCCCTGCCGGAGGGGCTGTGCGTGGCTATCCCTGAAGCCTGGAGGCTATCCCTGAAGCCTCTCACTCTCCAGGCTTCAGCGAAAGCAACGCGAAGCCTCCGGAGCGCGCAGAGGGAACGCTCCCTCTGCGCTTTGGAGGCTTCGCATTGCTATCGCTGAAGCCAAGGAGCCTGCATTCGCTCCATAGGACGCGCACACATTTCCCCTCAATTTTTGGAGGGGGAAAAGTGCGTCCTATAGAGCGAAAAATACGGTACTTTCTTTTTTTCCTGTTCCGAATCTTCCAGGATTCCAGGATCTTTCATAGATGAACCCAGGTTCTAGTATTATGTTGGGTAGGCCAAGGTGGAAATTCCCATACATGAACCTTCTGTTCTGAAAGGCTGGTGTCATCACAGGTGCATTATTGTACTGCATGTATCTGTGAAACCCTAGTACACAGCCTAACCCACCTAACTGTTGACCTTCAAAAGATGGGTGAATATTCAGGATTCGTGGAGGATGCCACCTTTGGCTTGGACACGGCCTTGAATAAACCTCTTCTTGCAGGCTGTGCTAACCTGTTCTCTTTCTGTCCAGTCTCGACAGGTGAATCGGGCCAACAAGAAGGAGGTCAGTGAGGCCAACAAATATTTCTTCATAGAATCCTGCATTGCCCTCTTCATCTCCTTCATTATAAACGTCTTTGTCGTTTCGGTCTTTGCCCAAGCCTTCTTCGGAAAGACAAACAAAGACTTGGTGAGTCCCTATTCTCTGTTTCTATTCTGGTACACTTTCTTCCATAATTTTAAGGCATTCCCAGAAGGGAACAGGATATATACCAGTAACTTGGCGTGACCCAAACTAAACCAGTATTTGAAGCATTTATATCGCATTCCTCTGTCAAAAAGTGTCCTTTGAGTTGCTTGTGAAGATCAGTAATAAGGCAGGCCCCGCCCCGAAAGAGGATCACACAAAATCAAATGTGATTGGAGGAAAAAGAAGGGAAAAGGCAAGCGCAGGCACTGGTTGCAAAATACCCATAAGACCTGTTGGAAACAGTTCAAGGAAAAGGGGAGTTGTTTGGATCTCGAAAGAATCAATAGAGTGACCGTACATAAGGGACTAGCACGGGTGACCGTGCCTGGCAAATATTTAATATTCCTACCTTCATGGCTGTGATTCGGGGGTTGGCCACTTTAATTCTATTCTGATTTTATTGTGATTTAGAGCTGTGTTTTAATCAATTGTTTGATTTTGTGTTTTTAATGTATTATATATTTGGTGTTAGCCGTCCTGAGCCTGGCCTTGGCCGGGGAGGGCGGGGTATAAATTTATTATTATTATTATTATTATTATTATTATTATTATTATTATTATTATTATTATTATTAT
>JAXCMG010000125.1:636071-664383 GCA_034642415.1 Podarcis siculus | reverse complement strand
TATTATATTATATTATATTATATTATATTATATTATATTATATTATATTATATTATACGATATATGATATCTTTATTGTCATTGTCCCATGCAGAACAATAAAATTGAAAAACTACATAAAACTACCACAAAACTACATAAAACTACTACAAAACTACATAAAACATTCAAAAACCCCTAAAAACTCTAAAACCCCATTTTAAAATACACTATACTATAGAGATCCCTTATGCTGCGTTTAGAACCAGAATTGCATTTGCGTAGAAACTGTTTCTCAGGCGGCTACTCCTGGCCTTTATAACCCTATACCTTCTTCCAGAAGGCAGAAACTGAAAGAGATCATTTCCGGGGTGCGTACTATCCTGCGCTATCTCTGCCGCTTTATTATGGCACCTGGCAGCATAGATTTGATCTAAGGTGGGCAGAGTGCACCCAATTCTCTCTGCAGTCTTTACAACCCTGAATAGCATTTTTTTTTCCCTGGCCGTGCACCTCCCAAACCACACACAGAGACCATAAGTTAATACGCTCTCCATATATATTATATATCATATCATATCATATCATATCATATCATATCATATCATATCATATATCCCAGCAATATGTTCCTTTCCTCATACTTGGATCGACCTTGTGAAAACGTAGTTTTTGAAACATGTCAAAATTTGTCTTTGCAGCAAGAAATGTGTGCAAATAAAACCTTTGCTCCACCTTCGTTGTTTCAATCAAATGGGACCCTGGATGTTGATATCTATAAAGGGGTGAGTAGGTCTTTGAACGGCAATATCCATTTTTCTTGAGGCAGCAAAGGAATATTGGACTTGGCTCAGAACCGTCTTTGAATGTTTCAGCCCTTGCTCCCTCAAAACAAAGTTGACTGCATTTAAAATTCATGAAGAATCTTGTGTGTAGCCAAGGAAAAGTTGAATCTAATGTTATGCAAGCAGACTTCCACTGGTGCAGTGGGACTTTCCTTCCTCTTCCCCCTTGCCCCCCCCCCCAGCACACATTTCAAATCTTCCAGAGAGACCCCCTGGAGCAGATTTTCGGGGGTGCGGGAGGTCCCATTGGAATAGCAGAACGCAATAACATTTAGCTTGTACAGTGTCTACATTCCCTTTTATCTCCTTCTATTATCACTTTTAAAAAGAGCAGTGATAAACACAGCTCTATAAGAATGCTGGCTAAAAGTCCAAATTAAAAAGGTAAAGGACCCCTGACCATTAGGTCCAATCGCAGATGACTCTGGGGTTGCGGCGCTCATCTCGCTTTATTGGCCAAGGGAGCCAGCATGCAGCTTCCGGGTCGTGGCCAGCATGACTAAACCGCTTCTGGCGAAACCAGAGCAGCGCACAGAAACGCCATTTACCTTCCCGCCGGAGCGGTACCTATTTATCTACTTGCATTTTGACGTGCTTTTGAACTGCTAGGTGGGCAGGAGTTGGGACCGAGCAACGGGAGCTCACCCCATCATGGGGATTCGAACCGCTGACCTTCCGATTAGCAAGCCCTAGGCTCGGTGGTTTAGACCACAGTGCCACCCGCGTCAAATTAAAAACCATCATTGTCCAAATTAAAAACCATCATAACCTACCTCTGAAAAACACTAATATGCAAAGTTGTAAAATGTTCCGTTTTGTGGACAGTGAACAAATTTGCCTTAAAAAGGAAGGTTTAACAAGCTTCCAGAAGGAAGTTAAAGAGGAGATATCAAAGATCTTTGAGAACCTGGTGGAGTACATGCCGACATACCCCACCCCCCAAAAAAACCAACCCCACTTCAAACTGGAGACAATGCTTTAGCGGGCATTAGGGCAGCAATCCATATGTCTTCTGTAAAAAAACAACAAAAAAAACACCTTGCAAAAGTTTTGATTTCAATGTTTCAGCCGTTGTCTTTTCTCTGGACTTAGCAGGGAAGGACAAGAGAGGAGATGCAAATATTAGACAAGTTTGGGTCTCCCCTTCATTGCTCTGGTGCAGGGGCCAGCAAACTTTTTCAGCAAGGGGCCGGTCCGCTGTCCCTCAGACCTTGTGGGGGGCCGGACTATATTTTGGAGGGGGGGAAACAAACAAATTCCTATGCCCCACAATTAACCCAGAGATGCATTTTAAATAAAAGGGCACATTCTACTCATGTAAAAACACACTGATTCCTGGACTGTCTGCGGGCCAGATTTAGAAAGCGATTGGGTCTAGTGTTCTGCAAACAACCTCAGGGAGGTTTTTTTTATTTCTGCTCCCACCCATTGGGAAAATGGAAAGTTGACAGCTTAACTGTCATTTGGCACTGGCGTATTTATGAAAATTAATGTATGTGTACAGTAGCCCTGACCTTCAAGTTCATGTTCTGTTTGAGTAAATTGGCCAACCTCATCTAAATAGTGATTTTAACAAATTGCATTAGATTGCTGCCTTGGCAGCTCTAAATTGTAAGTCTTTATTTGCCCTCCCCCCTCAGAATTTTACTTTTACACATCATTGATAAGAATCCTTCTGCGTTCTAGGGTGTTGTTCTGGGTTGTTCTTTTGGCCCGGCTGCTCTCTACATCTGGGCTATCGGGATTCTCGCTGCAGGTCAGAGTTCGACAATGACGGGAACATACTCTGGACAATTTGTCATGGAGGTATTTTGTCTCTCTTCAGCCACGTTGGCTTCTGTTTGTCAACCAGGATCCTTTTTCCTTACTTGAGTGAGGATGAGATGATGGAGATGTCGCAACCTGCTCTAAAAAGTTCAGTTACCTGTGGGTGGTTTGCTTTCAGATGCTGGGACTAAGAAAACAAACAACAAAACTTGTGTTAATGGAATTTTTTAATATCTTTTTTAAAAAATCAGACTTTGCATGGCTTTCCATTTAAAGGTAAAGGGACCCCTGACCATTAGGTCCAGTCGTGGATGACTCTGGGGTTGCGGTGCTCATCTCGCTTTATTGGCCGAGGGAGCCGGCGTACAGCTTTTGGGTCATGTGGCCAGCATGACTAAGCCGCTTCTGGTGAACCAGAGCAGTGCATGGAAACGCCGTTTACCTTCCCGCTGGAGTGGTACCTATTTATCTACTTGCACTTTGACGTGCTTTCGAACTGCTAGGTTGGCAGGAGCAGGGACTGAGCAATGGGAGCTCATCCCGTCGCGGGGATTCGAACCGCCGACCTTCTGATCGGCAAGTCCTAGGCTCTGGTTTAACCCACAGTGCCATCCACGTCCCGTGGTTTTCCATTTATGATTATATAAATAAAAAGGATTATTTTTTTATTTTAAAAAATCACCATGGAGTGATGCTTATGAAAATGAAAGACACACAAAGGTAAATGATGATCAAGTGGGAGAATACTGCAAGGTTGTGAACGTATCTTTGTGAAGGTTCTGAGAATTAAGCTGAAAACTAGCCCGTTAACCTGAGAATGTCTCCTTGTACCCGTATCCCACCCTACAAACTGTTTTGTTGTTTGATGACATTTGAGCTCTGCTGGCTATTCAGGTCATTTGTCTCCCCATTGCTTGTTTCAGGGGTTCCTCAATCTGAAGTGGTCACGCTTTGCTCGAGTGGTTTTGACTCGCTCCATTGCCATCACGCCCACCCTCCTGGTTGCCATTTTCCAAGATGTGGAACGCCTGACCGGCATGAACGACTTCCTCAACGTTCTTATGAGCCTGCAGGTGAGAGTCCTGAAGAATAGTCGCGGGGGCACATTTACTGGCCGCAGCGAAATTTGCCCTTGGAAAGGTTTGGGAGGGAAGATGGAATCCAGGTTTGACGCACTGGTTTGCAAAAGCAGGGATTTGATATAATAAAACCTAGCAGTCCAATGAAAGGCAGCTCAGCACATACTGAGTTGGTTTAGCAGTCTAGGGCCCATTTGTTTTCTACGTGGAAGCAAGTAAGAGCTGTGCAATGCAGGTTCTTTCGTATGCTAAAGGGGACAAGCCATCACCCATCGGGGAAATATCATAGACTTGAGGGTGAGTCTTGTAAGGCCAGCTAGGAGCTGGAAGCCTTAGGATACCTTCTTGAGCAATATCTCCCTCCCCCCTTTTTTTCTTCCTTTCCAGCTTCCTTTTGCATTAATTCCAGTCCTCACATTCACCAGTTTGCGTCCTGTGATGAATGACTTCGCCAATGGCCTGTAAGTATGAAGGATTGCATGCGTAGCACATCCTTGAGGGACCTGAGAAGGGTAAAAACTGAGATGCATAATATTGCTTCTGAGGAGACACTTCTCAATACAGTGGATGCTCGGGTTGCAAACGTGATCCGTGCAGGAGGCACGTTTGCAACCTGCAGCGTTTGCAACCCGCAGTGCCGCGTCTGCACACGCGGGTGAAATTCGGTGCTTCTGTGCATGCGCAAAACGCGATTTAGCGCTTCTGTGCATGTGCGACCACAGAAAAATGGAAGTAACCCATTCCAGTACTTGCAGGTGTCGGCACATCCGTAACCCAAAAAAACGCAACCTGAAGTGTCTGTAACCCAAGGTATGACTGTACAGTGTTACCTTGGTTTACGAACTTAATCCGTTACAGAAGTCCGTTCTTAAACCAAAGCGTGCTTTCCCATAGCAGTGGAGGACTCAATTTACAAATGGAACACACTCAACAGGAAGCGAAACATGTTCTTATTCCAAGGCAAAGTTCACAAACCAAAACACCTCCTTCTGGGTTTGCAGCATTCTTAATCCAAGCTGTTCATAAACTAAGCTGTTCTTAAACCAAGGTGCCACTGTATCTGGGAACTATTGTCACTTGGGCAAGCCACTTTAAATCTCTGCACCTGGATGTAATTCTGCAGCAAGTTGAGGCTTCACTTCGTTATTATGAAGGGAAGCTCTTCACATGAGCATAGGACTGTGTGCGTGTGCCTGTATGCACACAGTATTTCTCTCCCCACCCTGTAAATAAAAAAAGGACAGGGACACTCCCTCCAATGTGTGGAGTGTGTTTTATAGTCAGTACGACCAGTGGAACCTGTAGCTTTGCAGCTTTTCTGTGGGATGCCAGGACCACATGTCCGTTTTAGTTTGCTGTACTCCTGGGCAGCATCTTTCTCTGTGTTTTCGCCAGGCTGCTGTGTGCAACCACTGCTGCCACAGGTAACAAAAAAAATCAACATCCAGCACGACTCCATAAATACTTGAAAAGCAATGCATGCAGTGACTTGCCAGCTGCCAAACCTTTTAGACTGCAGTAAGACTTAGTAGAATACCACTCATGCGTGTGTGTGTGTGTGTGTGTGTGTGTGTGTGTACACACACACTTTTATATATATACACACTTTTATACACACACACACACACACACACACATACACACCCATCACTGCAGATGGTGACAGCAGTCACAAAATTAAAAGACGCCTGCTTCTTGGAAGAAAAGCAATGACAAACCTAGACAGCATCTTAAAAAGCAGAGACATCACCTTGCCAACAAAGGTCCATGTAGTTAAAGCTATGGTTTTCCCAGTAGTGATGTATGGAAGTGAGAGCTGGACCATAAAGAAGGCTGATCGCCGAAGAATTGATGCTTTTGAGTTATGGTGCTGGAGGAGACTCTTGAGAGTCCCATGGACTGCAAGAAGATCAAACCTCTCCATTCTGAAGCAAATCAGCCCTGAGTGCTCACTGGAAGGACAGATCATGAAGCTGAGGCTCCAATACTTGGGCCACCTCATTAGAAGAGAAGACCCCCTGGAAAAGACCCTGATGTTGGGAAAGATTGAGGGCACAAGGAGAAGGGGACGACAGAGGACGAGATGGTTGGACAGTGTTCTCGAAGCTTCCAGCATGAGTTTGACCAAACTGCGGGAGGCAGTGGAAGACAGGAGTGCCTGGCGTGCTCTGGTCCACGGGGGTCAGGAAGAGGCAGACACGACTAAACAACAGCAAATATATATATATATAGAGAGAGAGAGAGAGAGAGAGACATACGCACATATCTCATACACACACACACACACACACACACACACACATACAGGGTGAGTCCTTTAAAAGAAGCCCTTTGGATACAGAGTACACATGTTCCACGGGGCCTCTTTTAAAAGACTCACCCTGTATATATTTACAATACACATGAACACATTTTGGTTGCTCTTCCATATCAGTTTCCCCTGCCCCCACACTGCAGAGCCCCATCCTGTAGGCTTTTAGGGTATTAGGTGGTTTCTGTAAATGTGATCACACGACTTTATTTTTGTGAGCCTTTTTTGGGTGGGGAAGGGTGTTGAGTATTAAGCCTCTTCTGTTGCACTTCTCAGCCATTCCGCATAGTTGCAAGTCATTCCCAGTTCATCTCCTCCCGCTATAATAATCATTTCTTAATTTGACTTTTAGGGCCTGGAAGATCGCTGGGGGAATTCTCATTCTTATCATCTGCGCCATCAACATGTACTTTGTGGTGTCGTATGTAACTGGCCTGGGGCAAACCCTCTATTATGTGATTGCTTCACTTCTCAGCATTGTCTACCTAGCCTTCGTGGCATATTTGGTAAGTTAATGGTCGGTTTGTAGCGATGTGATTGTTGTTGTTTTCCTTTTTGAAGACTTACATCTTACTAGGAAGCATGACTTTGTTCCCCCACCTGGTCCAGAGATGGCTTTTTTGAAATCTATGGCGTTTACCAGGCAATACTATTCCAGCACACTGGGAAACTGCCAGATGTCAGAGGGCAAACGGGCAAATTTAGCAGGGGATCAAATCCCCCCCCCCCGATTTTTTAAAATTAATTTTCCACATTTATAACAAAAATGACATATAAAAAACACAAAACAATACACCTTACAATACTAAAAGAAAAAGAAGAAAGAATAGAAACACTTAGAATCCAAGTTAACTTTCATTGTACTCTGACTTCCTCAATTCCCCCCTAACTGAATTTCATTGTAACACCTTTATAACAGTTTTCCAAAATCATCTTTCTAATGCAGTTAAGTCCTTCAAATTACTATCCTCATCTCTTTTCTTATTAGCTTAAATCTATATAACTATACGCCTGCCAACCTAGCAGTTCGAAAGCACCCCCGGGTGCAAGTAGATAAATAGGGACCGCTTTCTAGCGGGAAGGTAAACGGCGTTTCCGTGTGCGGCTCTGGCTCGCCAGAGCAGCGATGTCACGCTGGCCACGTGACCCGGAAGTGTCTCCGGACAGCGCTGGCCCCCGGCCTCTTGAGTGAGATGGGCGCACCAACCCCAGAGTCTGTCAAGACTGGCCCGTACGGGCAGGGGTACCTTTACCTTTACCTATATAACTATACAACGTTTTTATTCTAATCCTAGGCCTATCAGATACTTCCAAGTACCTTCTAATTATCTTATATTACAATATTTAGCTAAATAGTCTTTAAAGTTCTTCCAATCTTCTTGGTGCTCCTCTTCATTCTGATCGCAGATTCTCCCAGTCAGTTTGGCCAGCTCCATAAACTGCAACATCTTCATCTGCCATTCTTCTACCGTTGGTATTTCTTAGGATTTCCAGTTTTTTGCTAATAGCAGTCTTGCCTCCTTTGTGTGCCTCCTTCTCAAGAGCTGAGGAGGGTGGCAACATGAGAACGGGGCCTTCTCTGCAGTGGCTCCCTGTCTGTGGAATGCTGTCCCCAGGGAAGTTCGCCTGGCACTTTCATAATACACCTTTCAGCGCCCAGCAGAAACGTACCTCTTCAACCAGGCCTTTGGCTGACCTAATCAACATCCTATACCCTTTAAAATGTGACACTTGGGGGGGGGGGGTTGGATTATTGTTTTTTTTTTTATATATATATTGTGATTTTTGTTTGTGAACCATCCTGAGACCTCCAGGTATAAGTAAAGGTAAAGGGACCCCTGACCATTAGGTCCAGTCATGACCGACTCTGGGGTTGCGGCGCTCATCTCGCTTTACTGGCCGAGGGAGCCGGTGTACAGCTTCCGGGTCATGTGGCCAGCATGACTAAGCCGCTTCTGGCAAACCAGAGCAGCGCACGGAAACGCCATTTACCTACCCGCCGGAGTGGTACCTATTTATCTACTTGCACTTTGACGTGCTTTCAAACTGCAAGGTTGGCAGGAGCAGGGACCGAGCAACGGGAGCTCACCCCGTCACGGGGATTCAAACCTCAACCTTCTGATCGGCGAGTCCTAGGCTCTGTGGGTTTAACCCACAGCGCCACCCGTGTCCCTTTTCAGGTATAGGGCGGTATATAAATTAAATAAATGAAATGACCCACTCTGGGTTATATCCAACACTGGTCCTACTCAGAGCAGACCATTTCAAATTAATAGATAGAATTCAGGTCCATTTATTTCAGTGGGCCTACTCTCTCAGTGAAAATAATAGACCTGAGACCTACGATCACATGGGAACAGAGCACTGTTTTCTTTCTGGTGGCTAAAATACTTTGTGGTGGGACTGTCTCTTGAAGTAAACCTACAATTGATTTGGGATTCTTTTTTTCTCCTCCTCCCCCTTCCTCCAGACTTGGCTGTGCCTAATAGCTCTCGGAGCCTCCTTCCTGGCCTGTGGTCGCACGGTAAGAGTCACGAGAACGTTGCTTATTGAAGAGCCGGCTTCGTCTCCAATTAATTAAATACTGGGTCTGTCTGTACGCAACAGGGAGCCATCAGGGCCAGTGTGTTTCTATGGTTTACTCTGTGAACATATCCAAATGTATGTGCACTTTTGCACAAAGTTAAGATTGTGGTTAACGGCGTTAAAAAACAATAATTGTGGTTGTACATATTGAGAAATACTCCAGTTCTTTTCCTTGCTGTCCCCCAACAATCACACTCCAAAGAACAAACGAACAAAAATTCTCATTGCTTCCCTTGTAGCATTAGATTCTCAGTGTGAGAATGCAAACACTAAAATGCTTTCGACTTTAACCAAGGGACTAATACTGTATTCTAACTGGGATTCATTCAATTAATGGCAATCGTGTCTTTAAAAAACCCGTGTTTTAAAGGCGTAAAATTAAATGACGTGATTGCACTTGAATAGAATAGAGCCTAATGAGTCTTGCTAGTGTCGGCAGCTGGAACGCAAGGTAAAGGCTAACATTATTCAGTGCTAAGGAATGCATCTGTATGCTTCAGGATGCAGGTAAATCCCCATGGACAGGAAGCAGGGGAGAATCTCCCTGCATGTTGGGAAATAGCATGAGAAGCGTTATGCTGAATCTTTTTTCCTGTGAAGCTGGCTTTTTGCGGGCAGGCAGCGTCCCCACAGCTGAGCATTCAAGCCCTCCATCTGGAACCCAAAATAGTGCAGTTTGATTAAAGTATTGTCCGTGAATTCTGCTAAATGTAGAAGCTGGCAAGCGAATCAGTCTCCTGTCCAGTTGATTAATGTCGGCTGACCACTCCTTCTGATAACGATTAAAGGCAGGCGTAAGTTAGTGGAACTGAGGCTGTTTCTGCATCCTTTATCAAAGAGAGCCTTGCCAAGCTGAGAACTTATTTTGGGAGGAGTACTTCTGAATGTACAATTGCTAGTTTCAATATTAGTGAGAGTACTGGTGCCTGCCACATGGCCAGAGTATCATCTTCTGCAGGACTACTGTCCAAAAAAATCACACAAATAGAGTGGCTGCACATTTTGGCTGAGAAGCAGGTAGAAAGAGTGCTTTGCTTGGTCATTTAATTGTTGGTCTTCACTAGAGGCTTGCTTTCCAGCTCAAGAGATGGGCACATGTATCATGTGCACTGGAATTTTATTTCTCTTAAGCAACTGTCCCAAATTCCCCCCAAATGGCTTTCTTGGTACTCTTCAGTGTAAAAGCAAGATCACAGTTAAAGAGAGGAAATCCACAATTTTTGTATAGATTTCTCCCTTTCCTGTCTCCACTGGAGTTCTCCATTACAGAACTCTCAATTCTGAACCAAAAGAACAACTGCTAAAAATTAAAACTGGGCCCATACATTAAAAAGTGTTAATTGACTTGCTTGGTGTGCAATTCTGGTGGTCAGCAATGGGGAAATAATTTTGCATTCAATGTTTACAAGTTTTTACTGTTTGTTTTGTGACTAATTGTTATTGATACAGTGAAGTGATGTCCATATTTCCTGTAACTCTTTGTGTCAGGAATGTTAGGGTTAAAATGAAGGTTTCGGCGTCCGTTGGAGGAAAATACTCAAGTATGAATACTTGAATCCTCTTTCTAGCCAGGAGTCTCCTACTACACATACTATCACAAACTTTTTTAAAAAACAACAACAACATAGTTAAGCTGGTGTAATTATTCCAGTTACTCCTTCTGTCATCTTAAATGGTTTTTCTGTATTTCTTTTTGTTGCTTCATTTCCTTTTAACAGTCTTCAAGGTAGCATTGCAAAACCCTCCCCTTTTGGCATTACAACATTGAGATAGATACTAAGAAAGGACTAATTATAGTATTAATATCGTTAATAATTGCATCACTGAGCTACGCGTAGGGTACTGGGTATAATGGCGAATGGTTTTTACCTCATGGAATAGGTTTCATATATTCCTCCCGGAATATCGTTCAGAGATGCATGTGTCTGCCATCTGTTAAATAGACTTCAGAGGGACTTCCTAAGGTTGCAGCGTGGTCTGAAAAGGCCCAATACGGAACATAGTAGCACATTGTGAAACGAGCTCCACAGAAATTCAGAGACAATTCCACTACCTCTGTATTCTGTTTCATTTGGGAAATGGTAAACATTTAGATTCCCAAATATGTTTCTCTTCTTAAAAGAAGAACCTGAGGAAGTCCTTGAGATTTGCCTTGCTCGCAAATATTGTCACTGGTCTCAAATGTTACCCTTATCTTGTGAAACTGATAAGTATACTGATTTCGCTGGACTGGAATTTGGGCTAAGGTAGCTTTGTTGCATCTACTTCATCAGCTGTATTTCAGGCCCCAAAACAAAACAGCTTTGGATGGATTCCAATTTTAATACTTTTCTTGCACCTATTGTGAGGCTAACCACCCACTTGGCTTGAACCCATAATCACTAGAAGGTAGGAATCAGAACTGGTCATAACTTGACCAATGTCCCCACCCCACAAAGACATTTGACATTCTCTCACAATCGTTCATGTGTGTTTCTCTTTTAAAAACACTATTGATACATCTTGACTTGAAATGCCCTCATTTTTCCAATCGTCACCGGAAGCCAGACTGTCTGAGTGTCTTCAGGATTCATCCTCCAATTTTTCTGTACCATTTTTAACGTGGTTATCATTTTGCTCCCTGGGTATTGATAAAATTTAACGGGTTGAATAATAACTTTATATCAGCGTTAACCTATGCCCTGTTTTTGACAAATGTCAAAAGTTGCATTCCAGGGCGTAGATAAGCATGCTCAAATGCTTTTAAAACTGGTCAGCCTAACAGACGCTTGGATCTGTGCTGGAGCATTAATCCAAGGCTATAATAGCTTACTGACCCCATACGATGGGGGGGACACAGATGGACTTTCTATTGCTGCTTCAAGGTGCACCTAAATTTCAAATGAGGAGAAAAATACAATTAAACTATTTTCAGTTAGTGTGGGAGCAGCCAGTTCTGCTCAAGAACTAGACAATACATTTTTGTCTCATGTGCACTTGTGGGGAAAAAATTAATGGCAGCTGTGAGGATCTTTTGCTTAAGAGAAGGTGACATTGCACGTGTTTTGAGACTTTCAAGTTGGCTAGAATCTTTCCTTCTGCCTACAACTGTATGTAGTGCCATAAAGGTGACAAAAAGACATTGCATCACAGGCATGGCGTGATGCCAAGAGGGTACCTAGCTTTTTCCCACTCAACACTAACATAGCCTGATACACTCCAATACTTTTGAACTACAACTCCCAGGATCCTCAACCAGCATGGGATGGGGAAAGGCTGCACTCAAGGCCAGTTGGTGTTTGGTATGTGTAGTTTTCCTTAAGAAAATACGTCCTTGCCTGCAGTAGAGAAGGACCTCTGAAATACAGAGTTCAAGTTGGCCATACACTTGAGAGATGTGGTTCCTACTGGGCCATGCTGCTGTTATATCTTCATTCACTACAGAGGGGCTCTGATCATTCCTTTTTGCTGCAAGAAAGCTGCTAAATTTTGAATTGCTATTTTATCTGACCATCTCAAGTCTCCCGGTTTTTTTTGTACTAGCTTATCCTATCTGACTTGCTCGTTTTTGCTGTATTTCAATAAATTTGGTGAACATTTCCCCAGCTCAGAAGCAGGCATTATTTTAACAGTTCTGTTTTGCAAACTCGGAGAGTGCGTCTGGCATTTTCTATGTGGACTTTGCAGAATTACTTGAAATGCTTTGTACACTGCATGGGCAAATTGCTTTCCAGGTTTTTCAGTAGCACAATAGTTTACACTATTGGGGAGTTGCATGGTTAATAAATGGCCAGCGGCCTTCAGCATCTATAATTTTTTCTTCGGTGCACTTTAACATTGTAAATTCTCGGAAGAAAGATAGACAAGCCTGCCTCTTGGGATGTCAGTTTCTGTCTGACACCGTTTTGAACATGATACAAGATTCTGAAAATCGTAGCTATGTAGCAGTCGTAAAGCATCCGTGCTACACAGTTTGGGTTGTAAAATCTATGAAACAAATGTCTATTTTTTCTAGTATAAATCAGTCTGTATAAATGATAATTTAAATTAAAAGAATGGAACATTTTCCAACTTGGGTGTCTTTCTTTTCTGCTTAAATTAACCTCACGAAGGTTGTCTTATTTGGGTATTATTTGATATATCAAGCACACAATGATTATTATTATTTGTAAAATGCGCCCAGGTGTGGAATGTGGGCAGTGTTCTCTCCTGTCTTCCTGCCCCTGTCCCCCAGTTCATTTGAGCGTTGACGAATTCTGCACCCACATCTGCAAAGCACACCCTGCCGTTGAATGGAATACCCAGCTGTCTTGCATAGAGATCCATGCAGACATCAAAACCTTTGTGATGCTTTGCATTGCCATTGTAGGCTGCAATCGGTGATTCTGGCACAAGGCGATGGTCAGTTTGCCGCTTTGGGGAGGTAAAGATTCAAAGTGGCAAGCCATTGAGGAGCTGACGGTAGGAGCAATCCTGTTGGCTGGCTGTAAGAAATAATGGCAGTGGCCAGGAATGATGGATATAATTAAACCTGAGTAGCATAACTATTTCCTAACCAGATTTTAAGTTCCATGTAGCTTTCCTGGCTAATAGCTGTTGTTGGCAAATCTGGGAAGGATAGGTCAAATACATTTTTGAAAACCAGCTGAGCTGTTATGTTATGGGGAAAGTTATGGGGATCTGTTCTCAAAGGGTTCTGTGACCCCCCCAAAAACCCCCCCGCCAAGAACTGCTCTGCAGAGACACTGCTGCAGTTCATAAAACATGCGTCATTTGCCTAGGTTTCATATTTATATGAGTCAAAAGCAGCTTATTAACATTCTGGGTCAGATTATGGCCTGGTTGAGTCCTCTGCTCACAATTTCTATATTTTAGATCATTTATTTCTGTTGGTGTTTCCTGCATCACCTGTGTATGTCACAATCCAGAGTGCAACTTAGCTATTAAAAATATATCTAGTAGCAGTTTCCTATTAACACAACAGATCAAATGTCAACTGATCCATGGTCAGTGGAGCAGCCTTCAAATGAGTACTGCTGAGTTGGCAAAATCCTTTCTAGTGCTCTGTGGGCCAACATTACCTGCAGATTAAAGCTTTTGGATAAAACAGATTCAACTCTGACATGCTATAGAAATTTTATCTTTCCCCCTTTTATTACAAGCTCTCCTTACCAGCTTTAAGGAAAGTGGAAGGTGTAAGTAATTTTACTTCGCTAAGAAACTTGCAGTTTAAATGTCCTACAATGTTTAAAACAAGCAATACATTTTTATGTAAACTCTTGAGACGCTATACGGTAAGTTTGTCTGTTGGAAACTGTTGGTCATCCTATCCTTTTGATTCAGACCTCTATATAAACAGTTTAAACTATTCTCAAAGTCTTAATGTGATTAGCAGAATTTGCATGTAGAGATTTTTACAGTGTGTATTAGCGTGAAATGGCTTTTAAAAGTCAATGGACTTCAAAATCAAATTAGTGACACTTTATCAATCTTGTGTAGTTTTGGCAAGTTAGATACAAAACATCGTTAGTAAAAGCCAGAACAATTGCCTGGATTATTTTTTGTGCCACTTGCAGAACAGGCATCCCCAAACTCTGCCCTCCAGATGTTTTGGGACTACAACTCCCATCATCCCTAGCTAACAGGACCAGTGGTCAGGGATGATGGGAACTGTAGCCCCAAAACATCTAGAGGGCCAAGTTTGGGGATGTCTGTTACAGAAGATACCAGTTGCCCTCCATTAAGTGTTACTTTTAATTTTTATTTATTTATTAAATTTGTATATTGCCCTTCATCCTTCGATCTCAGGGTGGTTCACAACATAAAAATACAATACATGTATTTAAGACATGTAAATAATGCGCATGTGTCTTTTTCAGTATCATTAAAGTCAGGAAGCCAAAATGAACCCAAAGGCAATCTTTGGACAATCACATCTCTGCTTAATAAGCTGAGATATGGCCAAGCCTTTTGTCTGTTCACAAAGCCATGAAATTGTGTGATCCATGAAATTTCTAATCAGCTAGAGTTTCCCGTTTCATCCAGCCTGAGAAACTCTGATTACAAGCTCTGGAGCAAGCCAGCATTTTCAGCCAGTGTTTGAAGTTGCTTTAATTCCCCGACTCCTTATGAAGCTGGCAATGATACTTTCCCAATTTGATTAAAATGGGAAATAATAGTATATTGGACTTGCTGGTCTAATAGTGGCTTGCCAGAAGAGGCTGCATGTTCATATGAGTGCAAGAGATTCATTCATAACTGAGCTTACTAAGTTGAGATATGATCAACTGAACCAGGAAATTCACACATTTCAAGACACAACATAGAACCGCCAAGATCCAAACGTATTTTCTAGAAGAAATGCTGACAAGGTTTTAGTCGTTATTGTTCTGGCTTCAGCAGCAAATCGCAATGTCAACTTTCGCTGAAACTGCACAACTTCCAGTTGGCAGGAACCACCTGATGCCACATGGAATTCCTAGCGATACTGCTTCCGTCTAGGCAGTTACATGTACCATGTATGAACATAGTCACCTTAGAAGTGCACAACTATTCTGCCACATGTAGGCCCGTATTGACTCCCTACACTACAGCATCTACCTTCAGAAACCTGTGGGTTGTATCCAGGACTGCCATTCTATTCATGCAATGGAACTTACCCCATGCACGCTCAAAATACAGCCCTATATTTCTCCAGCACACAGGTGATGCCATGTAAGAAATTAGTAAGATAGGGGGGGGTTGGCTTTTTGTGGCACGATTGGATCTGTAACTGGCTGAAATATTACGTCTTGAGACACCAGTTCCGTTCCATGATTCTAAAAACCCCATGAAACATGCTCTGCCCTGATCAAGCCAGCCTGCCCCCAAAAGAACTTCCTACTTCTTCACTGGAGAGAGCAGAGACACGTGCCCCAAAGAAAATGCATCCCACAGATCTTCCATTGAAATTAACGGGGGAAATACAACTCTTGCCATACCGCTCGCTGAATTAGTGTAATCATCACCCAGGGAAAGGAAAAGCAAAGAGAACCAAAGTATAAGCACCAACTGTTCACTCCTCCAAATTGTCGTCGTCCTTAAACACACCCTCTCTGAATAAACCGAGAAGAAAGGGTCTCTGAGTGTAACTTGGCGAAGGGGAAACAGGGACCACCATTCTGGTGCTGACATGGGGGCACAGAAGGGTCAGTGAAAGTAAACAAAGGGTTTGGAGTTACCTTAAAGAAGTCCTAAAGAATTGTAGTGTAGTATGAGCTTTCATGAGCCAATCCCTACTTTGTGAGATTAGCAAAGAGGATAAGTATACTCTTAAGGACAAAGAGAAGGGGCTGAGCCAGTTCCTTTAATACAAAGTGATGCCAGAAGGCCAAGCAATGGAAGAGAGAGCAGTACGATTGTCACACGCAGATCCCTCACTTGCACAACATACATTCAGATGCTCAAAGATCCAGTTAGCATGGGTATAATGATGCCCAGCTAACAGTACCTGGTAATGGGATATGCATCCATGGTATGAAGAAACACAATGGCTGGCTTTGAACAGTGTTTTCTCTGCTCCAAGCACTACATGCCTCTTCTCAAGTGGTGGTACTTAAATGACGTCTTCAGCATTGGGACTTGTGAGACAGAGAGCTCTTGAGAAATCCAACCAGATCTTTTATCAGTAACAACATCCTATTAATCTAAATTTCATTCATATATATTGGTTAAACTAGGGCATATAAACTGCACCAAATTCCATAAAGCAACTGAAGACCACACATACAGCTACAATCAGCTACAATCCAGAGTGCATCCCCCACACAACTGCATACAGCTAAGATTATGGTGGGACGCGGGTGGAGCTGTGGTCTAAATCACAGAACCTAGGGCTTGCCAATCGGAAGGTCGGCGGTTCGAATCCCCGTGACGGGTTGAGCTCCCATTCTCGGTCCCAGTTCCTGCCAACCTAGCAGTTCGAAAGCACATCAAAGTGCAAGTAGATAAATAGGTACCCCTCCAGCGTTTCCGTGCGCTGCTCTGGTTCACCAGAAGGGGCTTAGTCATGCTGGCCACATGACCCGGAAGCTGTCTGCGGACAAACGGAGGCTCCCTTGGCCACTAAAGCAAGATGAGCGTCGCAACCCCAGTCATCCGCAACTGGACTTAACGGTCAGGGGTCTCTTTACCTTTACCTAAGATTATGGTATAGTCACATCTGCTCCCAATCTTTTGGGCAAGGACAAACAATTGCCCCAAACAGTTGCATCAGGCATCCTTTTAAAAACTACAATATTTGTTTAGCAAAGTGAGGAAACCACTCTGTAAAGTCGGGTAGGTTCCCAATGAGTCACTTGCTACAGAACAGGCCTATCAGACACAGCAGTAGAACTTCTCTTGTTATCTTCAGCTCTCAGCTATAATCTCTCCAGTATCTCATCAACACAGATAATTATCCTCCCTACTCATTGGCCTTGGGCTGAAGACTTGCCCCTGCTTAGAAACAACCCCACAGCTTATGGAAGCCGCTTACTAACAATCATGAGCCACGAAACAGAGATACAAACCCTGCAACAAACCCAACAGTCTCCATGTGTACTGGAGCAAGTCTGTTTTGCAATCAAACAACATCAGCTCTGTTATCAAGGGTCCATTCATTGACATATCTTCTAAGGTGAACTAATGGCATCATCTGCCATAAATATAGGCCAAACAAGTCAGTTTCTGCTCAAGAGAATAAATGGATGCTAATCAGACTCTGAAACCAATATGGAGGTGTGGGGGTGTCAGTCTTATCCCCTAGGGCATTCTGTAGCAGATCGGAAAGGTTGTCATACTCCGGATATACTCCATTCTGGGTGGCTCCCAACAGAATATTAAAAACACGATCAAACATCAAAAACTTCCCTAAACAGGGTTGCCTTCAGATATCTTCTGAAAGTCAGATAGTTGTTTATTTCTTTGACATCTGATGGGAGGGCGTTCCACAGGGTGGGCGCCACTACCGAGAAGGCCCTCTGCCTAAATAAATTGTAATAGAGATTGGAAGTCTTTAAGTGTGCATTTACATGTTAAATCTTGCCATCCCTGATCTTCACCTGGGGTCACTGATCCAGAGTGCTGTGATCGGGTCTTTTGTTCATTTGACTGGATCTTGAATTAACTTCATGCACTATTCCTTTGTGATCTGCACAGTTGTGTGACATACCCAACTGCTGCCTCTTGCTTTGCTCGACTTTTTGGCTTCACTTAGTAAACCACTTCCCCACTCCCTTCTGTATTCAGGGAATATATATATACCTACCCACTCGGGCGCTCACACATCTGGTGACGTGAGCTGTGACCTACTTGCAACACAATAGATCTGTTAGCTTTTAACAAGCTTTGACAGTGCTGATGGTGGTGGTGGTTCTCTCAATCATGGCTACACTTCTGGAATTTTGGTTTAATTTATCTAAGGAAGGACTCCTGGGAATGGGTTCACTGGTGAGCTAGCCTCCTGAAATAATGAAGTGTGGGGAAAGGAGCTACCATGGGGTAGGGGAACTGGGTGCATCCAGATGTTTTGACGCCTTAATCCCTTCGGCCCCAACTAGCAGGTTCCCCACCCACGAGCCAGCAACTTTCCTAACAAATGGCTGCAGCTCTTTAGAGTTTGGACTCCCACTTGGAAAATGTTGGAAAATATCTAATCGTACCTGATTTCAACTACGTTTTAATTTCTCCTGGACAGCATTCCTAACTGCCACCTCCTTTTCTTCCTTTTCTAGTATCACCTGGGACTCACTGGTCATCCAGAACTCTTCCTCCTCAACAACATTGATGCCGACCAAGCCTCGATTAGATGAATCCCCTCTGAACTAGTAAGGGTGTGACTTTAAAGACAAAGAACATAAAGCCCTCCTATGCTGCCCTGAGCCAAGTTTGATTGGTTCTGATATGTTACTGCAAACATCCAATAATTTGCAACTTCGAGAGAGAGGAGCACAAGGGGAAAGGAATTACTGTATGCTATTAAGGATCGTCTGGTACACTGGAAAATAGACTTCTTTAGAAGCTGTGCCTAAGGTCACCTAGAAAAGTTACAAAAGGACTGACAGAGAGCTTGGGTTAAATCATTGTGAAGCTGAGATTGTATGTAATAGTGATGGACAGGCGCATATCTTGAAATGTGGGTCACCACCAAACATCTTCAAAATACTGGAGGTGTGGGTACTAAAATTTGAAAAGCAATTAGCGGGAGGTGGGTGCTGAACTCTTCATTCAACCGCTGGCCTCCCTCTCCACCCAGCTACCTCTCCCCCTGCCCCCAGTGTTTTACTCCTAGTTGGATCTCATTTCTGGCCTCAAATTGGGAGAAACGTGCCAGGGGCAAACTTGTTTATTTGGAGGCAGGGCCTAGCAATAGCAGAGAGTTCCATACCCCTGTCCTGTCATTTTCACTTTTGAAAGCCCTTTACTTGCTTTACAGGTATTTGACACTGACCCATACTTGACACACATAACTATAGTGAAGGTACTGGTGATTTGATTTCCCCTTGATGCAGATCACTGTCTTTCCTGTCTAAGGGAGAAATGATCACACACCCCTCAATTTCTGGAAAACTGACAAGCGTCTTTTCTGAAAGTTGAGAAATATCCTTGGCATTTTATCCTCAATACTATCCTGTTATCAAGGAGTCCAAATGGAATCCAGCAGGTTCACTATTCCAGATGGAGAATTTGGGTTTTTGTTTGACACAGAGTGCACCCAGCCTGGCTATCCCCATGGTCCTTCTTGCTATCGGATTAGGAAACTAATATAATTGAATTTTCCTCGTGGCTGAGGAAACTTGTTCTATGTGCACAGCTGCGATTGCAAGACTAAGTCCATGAGATTCAAGTATTACAGTTTTTCTTTTTTCAAGAAGCAAAAGAACTCTAGCCTGCAACTCCTGTTTCTTCTGTTGACCCTATTAATATTTTTATATATTTTTTACAGCACCATCATCATATGGGGTGCCATAAAGTGTAACAAAAGCCCTTTTCTTTCCTTTTGACTACTGCTCAATTTGGTACAGAGTTGTTAAAATGACATGGCTGGCAAAATCTCACATCAGCTGACTCCTTTAACTCACACTGCACATACTTTGTGCTTAATATGTCACGTCTGATTTATTAGGTAAAACTTGAAATAACAGTTTCATAAAGAGTTGCAGCTTGCGTCATTTACTCTGCTGCTGGTAAATGTGTGTTTTTAATTTACAGCAAATTAAGGGTCCTTTTTTCCTGTATTAGTGTGACATTTTACCCGGTTAATT
Source organism: Podarcis siculus (assembly GCA_034642415.1). NCBI lineage: Eukaryota > Metazoa > Chordata > Lepidosauria > Squamata > Lacertidae > Podarcis > Podarcis siculus. The sequence continues at coordinate 644,555 of JAXCMG010000125.1, read as the reverse complement.
TAACAACACATTCAGTCACAGCTTACATTGTAATCCAAAGCCAATATAGAAGGGATGCAAATTTAGTTTAGGCCTTGCGGTGCTCTGTCAAGGTTTCAGCCAATCCTCGATATTTGAGTAGAGTTGTTCATTGTATGAACAGAAGATGGTACCTACCTGTTGCTTAAGTTTTATCCCTGAAGCTTTCCCCAAGTTTCTAGCCCTCGTGCTCACAGAAACAGACACATATGGCCATGTACATGCAGTATCTGCAGAAAATGCCAGTATTTAATCAAGTTTGCAGCTGTTCTAGTTTGCAAAGTTGGCCACATATATTAGAGTTGTCTGAATGTTCTCTGTGATGCGAGACAACTTGGTACTGCCATTGCACTTGAAACAGTATAGACACCATCATACTAATAGCTCTTTTGCTCTACAAATTGCATTTCTTCATTGCATAAGGAGAGTCACCCATTCTGTAACTTATTGCGGACAGCCTAAGGCTTGAGTTCTGTGCACAATCAACTTGCTAGTACGCCGCATTCAACTCAAGTGGGGCTTGATTCTGAGTAAGCATGCATAGAATCAGGTGTTGCTTTGCTTCCTACCTTAAATTGGATGATTTGTGTGCATCAAACAACATGCCACATTCGCACGCACAAACTTGGGCACAAGAAGTGTGTCCCACTGAACTTGGCCAAAATACCGTATTTTTCGCTCTATAGGACACACCCGACCATAGGACGCACCTTGTTTTAGAGGGGGAGAACAAGGAAAAAAATTCGCCCCCTCTCTGCTCAGCGCCCCTTCAGCGAAGCGGCAGGAGAAACGGAGCCCCTTCCATTTCTCCTCCCGCTTGGCTGAAGGGGCGCTGCGCAGCTCTCCCTCTCTGCTGAAGCCAGGAGAGTCTTGCTCTCCCAGCTTCAGCAAAAGGAACCCGAAGCCTTCGGAGCGCAGCACGAATTCCCGCTAGATTCCAAAGGCTTCAGGCGGCTATCCCTGAAGCCTGGAGAGCGAGAGGGGTCAGTGCGCACCGACCCCTGTCACTCTCCAGGCTTCAGCGAAAGCAACGCGTAGCCTCCGGAGGGCAGAGGGAGCGCTCCCTCTGCGCTTCGGAGGCTTCATGTTGCTATCGCTGAAGCCAAGTAGCCTGCATTCGCTCCATAGGACACACACACACACATTTCCCCTTAATTTTTGGAGGGGGAAAAGTGCGTCCTATAGAGCGAAAAATACGGTAGATATGTTTGAACCAAACATGGTGAGGCGGCTTCCAGGGCACCCCCTGTTCTAAAATTGTCACATGTATCTTCCACTCAGGATGCACTAAAGATCTGCAGTTGTGTTACAAGACAAGGCCGGTTTCTGCTGAATGGTATATATGCAATCTGTGCTCTGTTACAAAACCCATTCAGGTTTTAAGACAAGCCTTGCTGGGTCAGGTCAAAGGCTCATCTAGTTCATCACCCTATTCTCAGCCAGGTGCCTATGGGAAGCCACAAGTAGGACTTGAGTACAACAGTACTCTCACTACTTGTGATTCCTAAGCAAGAGGAATTCAGAAGTATATTTGGTATTCTTGTTTTATATTTGGCACTAATTTATATTAAATGTACTGATCATTATTTGTTTCAACAGAGGTCCAGGTTTTCAAATAAATATGTCAACTATACACTACCTTTCTGGTTTCTAATCTTGTTATCTGATTTCATCAGCCTTTCTTTGTCTTCTGACTTAGAACGCAAGGAGACACTGCTGCAGGAATAATTACAGTGCGGGGGAAGTAGAAGTAAAATAATTCTGTTGAAGCTGCTTAAGGAATGTTGCTACTTCGGAAGGAAAAAAAATGAGCAAGGCCTGATTTATACAAAATGCTATTGTAGGCAATGTGGGAAAACCACTGAGCCCAAATAGGTGACCATTTTATCACACTTCCTGCTACACATTTTGCCACACCTTATCACCTGATGAGCAGTAGATTCCCTCTTATCACTTGGCAAGATGATTCAGATGATCAAACCGCTCCGAGTGAAAGAACTCATCCCAGGGTAATTGGGGTGGTCTGAATGAGCCCAGCTTGCATTTAACTGCACTAAGGTTGTTTGGGTTTGCCATTACATGTGCATTTGACAAGAAGCTATGGATGATCCCAGCTGCCTGAAATGTGTATGTGTGTGATAACATTTGCCAACAAATATTTGCCAGCGGGTGGCGCTGAGGGTTAAACCACAGAGCCTAGGACTTGCTGATCAGAAGGTCGGCGGTTCAAATCCCCACGACGGAGTGAGCTCCCGTTGCTCGGTCCCTGCTCCTGCCAACCTAGCAGTTTGAAAGCAAGTCAAAGTGCAAGCAGATAAATAGGTACCGCTCCAGTGGGAAGGTAAACGGTGTTTCCGTGCGCTGCTCTGGTTCGCCATGCTGGCCACATGACCCGGAAACTGTACGCTGGCTCCCTCGGCCAATAAAGCGAGATGAGCGCCGCAACCCCAGAGTTGGTCACGACTGGACCTAATGGTCTGGGGTCCCTTTACCTTTACTTGCCACATTTATGCTTCACGTGTTCATGTGTATATCCTAAAAATGTGTGGCAGGCTTTATTCTGGTGTTGTTTTTGTGGGTGCACTGGCATGGATGTTGGAAGGCCTCTCAACTCAATGGCAAAGCCGCACGCATGGTGTACGTGAAATCGCAAGCTCAGTTCCAGACATTATCAAAAAGAACTCAGGTAGGAGGGAGCCCACTGGCTGATGCCTTAGAGAGCAGCTGCCAGAGTAGAGGCTGGGAAGACAAACCAGCGGTCTGACTCTGTATCATGCAGCTTCCTATGCCCAGACATTAGCCACGTTAAGACTCCCCTAGGGGGCTTAGCTGCTGGTGTTTCTAAAAACTGGACACAACTCTGAACCTTGAGAGCGAATGTTCAACTCAAACCAGGAAAAAGCTGCAAAGTTGACTCAGATCTGGATGCTCAATGCAGAGAGAAGCTGCTTTAATAAATGGGGAGGGTGGCGGTGGGAATCCTGGCGGCATACTTGGAATACATTCTAAAAACACTTATACATAAAAGTTTTTATAAAATAATACTGAATCAGATGCTTTGGTCTTCCTTGTTGCTTTGATGATGATGATCATTTGTTCGTTCCACTGGTGCCCGAACGTTTCATGTAATCTGTATACATGGAATATAAAACTCCTAACAAAAGAAAGCAGATATATTAGTTAGCAATGGCTGCTTCAATATCATCCAGCAACTGTTGTATTGAACAGAAATAAGGTCACGTTTGCTATCTTAGCACAGGTAAATGGATCTGTTGCCTGGTGATGACTCAACAACAAAAGCTTAGGGCTTTGAATCAAAAAGTACAGGGCTGCCTGTTTACTCACTACAGCCTGCTGGGGAACGTTTTTGGCCCCATGAGCCAGATCTTTACCCACCCCATCGGCCAATGTTGACAGGCGAGTGGGCCGACCCATCCGTCAATCATCTGACACCATGATGGCAATCAGGTGATTAATAGATGGGTGGCTGTGCCCAACGGGCGAGGGGGAATAGTTCTGCTTTCCTAGCACATTCCCTGCAGGAAACACACTAGAGAAGCAGCACCCAGCAGGACTGGACCTCACCTATAAGCTGATTGACAGGTGGGTGTGGTGGGGAACCTCTGACTCTTGGCTTGGTGTGGGGGTTTTTTTGGGGGGGGAGAGACATGGCCTCAGAAGCTAAACTGGACAGTGGGGTGATTATTCAACAAAAGGGCACTGATCACAACAACATGTTCTCTTACCTACTGTTATTGCACCTACAACAAAGCTTTGGGCTGCAACTCTCATGTGGATGAGGTGGACTGACATTTTTTGGCTTCCTCTGTGTTTCAGCTTGTAAAGCCCATAGCCTACTACAGCAAAGCAGCCTGCCAGACCTGGATATTAAAGAGAGGGGTGTAGTTCAGCATTGAGCACCAGCACTGCCTTGCTGGATCAGGTTAAGGCTCCATGTAATTCAACATTCTCTTCCTAACAGAGACCAGCCAGGTGCCTTTGGGGAGGATACAAGCAGGACATGAAGCCAACAGCCATTGTGTCAACGATTCCTATTCATGCAGGAATCTCTCCCTTAAAGGCATCTAAAGCAGTGGTTGTCACCATATTGGGTTTTAATACTTTTTTTAAAAAAATGATGATGATGCAATGGACCGACTCAAGGAGCCAAAAGAGGAGGTATACCCTTCCTACTTTGTCAGTTGAAATCACACACGCATAGTCATTTTGCATGGCCCGTTTGCTTTCCTGGGTTCCTCCCTGATGAACTGGTAGAGTGCTCAACCCAGACTGTGGGCTGCTGGGTTCATGTCCCTGTAAGCTAAGTGAGTTAGTCACTAGTTCTCATCCTACCCAGTTTGAAAGGTTGTGAATATGAAGCCCATGTGTGCCACCCTCAGCTCCTTGGACCAAGAATTGGGTGCAGATGTGGTAAACAAACCATGTTGTGTACACATTTTAAAAATAGACCCCCTTCTGAATCAAAATGTTGTTTAAAGCAATGATTGGTAAGTGACAGCTCATTTTGTTCCAACAGGATGTTTCATTTTCTGGGGTGAAGGCTAGGATTTCGATTCCCAGGTCCATTCACTGTAACCATAACAACTCTCCCTGAATCCAAAATAATAATAATAAATATTGCTCTGAAGTGACATCCAGATGTGTTAAGCTTTATCTCCTGAACAGTTTGGTTTGGGGAGATTTGTCAGGTGATGTAATTTTTCTTTTTGTTTCCTAGTGTTTGATGCGTAAATTCAATATAATGACATTTCTTTTTTATCTTTTAACTGCAAACCTGGTCTGTGGGAGGCAAGCACTGTCCTTGCAGCCAGCTTAATTGGCAACAGTGCATACAAATTAGCCTGTGTTCGTGGGCATTGCATGTACAAATCACTTTAAATTCTGGAAAGGCACCTGGTCTGATGCAGTTCAGCTGGAGCTGATAAATGGGAAGGAAGACTAATGAAGGTTGATGGGTGAAACTGTGACAGTTTGCAAGGCTTATGCTTACCTCTCTCAATGTGGGCACATTTTTTAAAGGAAATCCTACTAGCAAAAAAAGAAATGTCATTCACTTGTCTGTTTAAAATACAGACTTTTTTAAAAGGATGGTATTAAGTCTATGGCACGGAATATGGAGCCACAATGTGTTTCCTGCCTGTTTCTTATACCAGGAGCATCCAACTTCTATATTCTTGAAGACCACTCAGTTCTCTAGTTTCCAATCAGAGGTGTGACACCTTATGGATGGTCACCAAGGCAGCAGAGAGCTATATAGATGTGACTTTGAACACACACTGCCTCACACACAAGCCTGGACATTCCAAGGCATTCTACCTGCACCACTCTGTTCTTGAACATGAACTCTTCTTCTGCTCCAGCAAAGCAGACTAATCTGTATATAAGATACAGCAAAACTGGAAGAAAACCATTTATGCAAACACAGAGGAGGGGATCCCACATTTCCATCAAACTGCAAAAAGCAGTAATATAATAAAAAACAATGCAGCAAAACAGAGCAAGAGTTAATAACAGATATAGGAAACAGATATAGCAGATGGAATTTAGTCACTGACTGGAGTGACTATCTCCATATTCCTCTTAGCTATATCATTATTATTGGCACAACAGCACCTGAAGCCATAACCCAGAGACTGACCACCACCACCAATTTATTGAGTTCTCAGAGTTATAAAAGGTAAAGGGACTACTCTGGGGTTGCATCGCTCATCTCACTTTACTGGCTGAGGGAACCGGCATTTGTCCGCAGACAGCTTCCAGGTCATGTGGGCAGCATGACTAAGCTGCTTCTGGTGAACCAGAGCAGCGTACAGAAATGCCGTTTACCTTCCCACCGGAGCGGTTATATCCCACCCTTATTCTACAGAGCTGCAGATGGCATATATTAGGGTGTACATACCCTCAGAGCCTAGGGCTTGCTGATCAGAAGGTTGGCGGTTCGAATCCCTGCAATGGGGTGAGCTCCCATTGCTTGGTCCCTGCTCCTGCCAACCTAGCAGTTTGAAAGCATGTCAAAGTGCAAGTAGATAAATAGGTATCGCTCCAGCGGGAAGGTAAACGGCATTTCCGTGCGCTGCTCTGTTTCGCCAGAAGCAGCTTAGTCATGCTGGCCACATGAGCCGGAAGCTGTACGCCGGCTCCCTCAGCCAATAAAGCGAGATGAGCGCCACAACCCCAGAGTCGGCCATGACTGGACCTAATGGTCAGGGGTCCCTTTACCTTTACTTTACCCTCACAACAAGGCTGCAAGGTAAATTAGGCTGAGTTTGTGTGTGACTGATCACCCAGGGAGACAGACTGCTGAGTGGGGATTCAAACTCTGACAAGTCTCTCCGCAGCAAGTCCAAACACTCTACCCACTGTACCACATGGACTCGAAAGTCCTGAAGGGTTTAACTCACCTATGGGAACAAAGGGGGCATCTCTGGATTTCCTTGCTAGTTTTGATGCTTGGCTGTCATCTTCAACTGGCGACCAGGACTCATCAGGAGACATTTCTCACGTCTGAATACAAAAAGAAGTGCAGGGAAATAGAACATTGATTGGGAAAGCATTACTGATTAGAGATGTTCTGGTTATGGCAGCTGAAAGGAAGCATACTGAAGGACTGGCTGTGGTGCATTTTTCGCCCTATAGGACGCACTTTTTCCCCTCCAAAAATGAAGGGGAAATGTGTGTGCGTCCTATGGGGCGAATGCAGGCTTTTGCTGAAGCCTGGAGAATGAGAGGGGTCGGCGCGCCCCGGGCTTCGGTTCCCTGACCTGGTTTGGAGGCTGGCGGTGGGGAGAAGCGCGCTTCTCCCCGCCGCCAGCTCCACAAGCTCGGGGAACAGCAGGGAGGCGGAGCGCCGCCATCCCGCTGTTCCCCGACCTGGTTTGGGCTTCAGGCAGATATCCGCAAGCGTGGGAGCCTGGCGGGAAGTCGCGCCGGTCTCCCAAGGCTTGCGGAGAGCTGCCTGTTCTGGGGGCTGGGGTCGGGGGAAGCTCGGGCGTCCCCCGCCCCAGCCCCACGCCTGGGGGGGAAATAATTTTTTTTCTTTATTCCCCCCCCCAAAAAAACTAGGTGCGTCCTATGGGCCGGTGCATCCTATGGGGCGAAAAATACGGTATTTCAAATAAAACTTTTTTTATTCTCTAGTAGTATTTCATTCCGTAGGCCAACCAAGCTCTGAGCTGCCCACAACAACCAGCTTCTCTCCATGCTCCCTGACCTGTGCTGGCTCCCTGGTGCTATGTGAGCGGTGTGTTTTTGAGTAACCATGCAGGATGAGGCCTTAGGAGGTCACATGAGGTCACATGGCCCATTCATTCATGCTATCTGTTGAGGATTGGTTCTTAATGATTCTGGGACCTGGCTTATATGGTCAAGCCCTCCAATATCATCAGAACTAAAAGAGGTTCAACAACAAAATGATTTATTCATGCAGAAATTGAGCTTGTTCATCCAGTACTGGAATGATAAGGTACAGGATGAAAGTTAGTCACGTGTTCTTTTAGTAATAATCTGATAATAAACCCTTTTATTATTTCCCCCCTTTCCCTCTTTTCTTCTGTGCCTCTCTTATAGTATCTTATACGGGTGAACTAAATAACCTGTCAGTTACTTCTTTATGTAGGTCTTATTGGATGTATGTTGCTGCAGAATAACTCTGCAACCTGTACAACACTGATGGTTAAATATTGGTACCATTTTGTGGAACATTTGGAGTGTCGTGGGAAAAAAATTCTCATCAACAGCAGTATATGTTTTAAAGAGAAAGGGGGGAAAAGAAAAGGAAAAGGGATAAAAAATATTTCTGGAATATGAGAGTGTAAATTCTTTGTAAATTTTTGTGTATATGTGTGTAATTTAACCTAATAAAGATTATTAAAAAACAAAACAAAAAAACAGCAGTATATGTTTTTTCCATCAGTAGCCACTTAAACATTTCCTATCTCCAAACTGGCTCTTATTTTTCTTAAAAATGAAAGCCAGTTGATCTATAGCACAATGCATAATATTTTAGCAGTGTCATAAACAATGACTGTAGTTTACCTGTTCTTTTTATTACATGTTTATGCTATGCTTCTCCCAAGGAGCTCAGGGTAGCTCCCCCACCCGCATTATTCTCAAAATCATCCTATGAAGTAGATCAGGCTAAGAGAGAGTTCCTGGACAATGGTCACCCAATTAGGCTTATCACTCAGCAGAGATTTGAATCTGCTCTTAGTCTCTGAACACAACACTCCTCTGACTTTCTTAATCCACTAGCTAATAGTTTCATATACATGTTATAGTATTATAGGCAACACTCTGCCAAACCATACAAAGGTACAGAATACATTTTTCATTTCAAGTAGATGCCTAATCTCAGTGTAAAGGCTACCCAACATAATTGATCTACAAATAGCAGCTTTGCTAATTAAACAACCCTTACTATGATCCTTGGTTCTCAAGAGTGAAGTC
>JAXCMG010000125.1:619724-633402 GCA_034642415.1 Podarcis siculus | reverse complement strand
AATAATAATAATAATAATAATAATAATAATAATAATAATAATAATAATAATAATTTATTATTTATACCCCACCCATCTGGCTGGGTTACCCCAGCCACTCTGGGCGGCCTCCAGCAAAATACAATAACCTATTAAACATTAAAAGCTTCCTTAAACAGGGCTGCCTTTAGATGTCTTCTAAAAGTTTGGTAGTTATTTTCTCTTTGACATCTGGTGGGAGGACGTTCCACAGGGCGGGTGCCACTACCGAGAAGGCCCTCTGCCTGGTTCCCTGTAACTTGGCTTCTCGCAGCGAGGGAACCGCCAGAAGGCTCTTGGCGCTGGACCTCAGTGTCCGGGCAGAACGATGAAATTAAATTAAATTAAAACATTGAGTGATCTTGTGGTGGCTCCTGTGGTCTGGCTCTTAGGGGCCCCCAGCCTTTTTGGGCCAATGGCCATCTTTGCAAACTAGAGAAACACACACTCAGACCACACATAGTTCAAATTTATTGGCTACAACAGAATATTTTTAAAGCCTAATTTCCGATGAAGGGCACCCCGTAGTCACCAGGAAAGCCTTTGTGAGCACATTGGGGGCACACTGACGCTCATGGTCACAGAGCTTATTGCGGCTTACTACCTTGTGCCAGGGGACGCCGGTGGCGCTGTGGGTTAAACCACAGAGCCTAGGACTTGCCGATCAGAAGGTCGGCGGTTCGAATCCCCGTGACAGGGTGAGCTCCTGTTGCTCGGTCTCTGCTCCTGCCAACCTAGCAGTTCGAAAGCACGTCAAAGTGCAAGTAGATAAATAGGCACCGCTCCGGCGGGAAGGTAAATGGCATTTCCGTGCGCTGCTCTGGTTCGCCAGAAGTGGCTTAGTCATGCTGGCCACATGACCCAGAAGCTGTATGCCGGCTCCTTCTGCCAATAAAGCGAGATGAGCGCCGCAACCTCAGAGTCGGTCACGACTGGACCTAATGGTCAGGGGTCCCTTTACCTTTACCTTGTGTCTAACAGCAACACATCTCCTTTTCAAATTACGCTTTAGAATTGTGGGACTCGGAATAATATCACAAGCAGCCGGAATAATACCACAAGCAGCTGGTATTTCCAGCTATGCCTGCCTGGTGGTACCACTTGTTCCCTGTTCTTCTCTTGAAATGTATCTCCGATATAATCTGTTACAGTAGCTCCTCTTGGTTTACAACTACGTTTATTAGCCATTCCTGCAGAAACCTCCACAGCAGAGAGTAAAAAGGAATATTACTCTCCTTCATTGGGTGCTTCTAAGCAGAGGTTGGATGGCCATCTGTAATGGATGTTTTAGTTGAGATTCCTGCATTGTAAGGGGTTGGACTAGATGACCCTCGGGGTCTTCCAACTCTATGATTCTATAGTGAATCTACAGAGACCACCAGCAGTCACATCCAATGCTCCTCATCACTGTATTCAATAAATAGTGTGACACAAATTAAAATTATGTTTTAATGTGCTTGTTTTTTTATATTTGCTTTGTTTATCTTACGTTGTGAAGCTGCTCTTAGTGGGCTATGACTACAAGGGAGGGTTGGTTATTGGATGGAGATAATTTTATAACAATGTGCACTTTCATCCAGCAGATGTCACTATCCTCTCAGAAGTGACATTATTGATCATCAGAAGTATTATTTATACAAATACACTTATCTGTTAGATACTTTATGTAATTCTCTTTGTGGCCTAATTAACTATACAATAAAAAGATGGTAGTTTTTCATCTTCAAGTTGCTGCTGAAAGAAATAGGACACAGATTTACTAGCACAACTGGTACCACAATCCAGTAAAGTGAGGCAAGTGCTTGGACTGTGAAACCATACCCAACCTGATTTCTAATCTGCCCTCCTTGTTGTTCTTCCATTGCTTTGGAGAACAGCAGGGGAACAGATCTCAATTATGACTTACAGAAGTGAGCAACTGGTGTGCTCTTGGTGGGGAAAAAGCTGTTCCCCTGCTCAAGGAGAGAGAGGGCATTTGAGATCTTCTGATCTGGTGCAGGAAGTCAGCAACAAACCACGACCCACAGTTTGGATGTAATGCTAAGCTCTCTCCTTCCTGGTTTGTTTACTTCCCCCACCGGGGAAGAAGCAAAATGGCCACTCATGCACATTACAGTTTATTAAACCATGGTTCTTGCCTTACTGTTACAAGCAAACATGGCCATAGAGTGGCACCATCACCACAGCTATGTGGGAAATCATGTTAACACCAAAGCCTGATTGTCTAGAAGCTCTGTTCATCTGAATTCTCTACTTTAAAAGAAAGAGAGATAAATTGTATGAGCAGAGGAACTGGGCATTTGTTTGGATGCCCTTGACCCACATGAAGTTGTGCAATGGGACTGTTCCACACCAGGTCCAGTGGTCAAAATCATTGGAACTGAAAACATAATAGGTTCCAAATGGTGACCTTTTGTGCTCTTATTTCTCTTGGAACATTAACAATTAATTTACTAAAGCTGGCAGCATCTTCATGCTTGAGATCCAGTTTGGGAAGAATGGAAATGTCACAAGGAAAGAAATGGAGGCAAAGCATCCTAAATTACATTGCTCTCTGGCTGTTCACAATTCACTGACAAGCCTATTGTTCCCTGATCTCTGAAATTAAAACAGTTTTTTAAAAGTAGATTAAATGGAGCTGGGAAGGTTTGAGAAAAGGTTGTAAACCTTGCTGTCATACTTAATTACATACTATTTGCTGCTTTATTATGAGAGAGAGAGAACGTGCATAGCATGGTTGGAATAAAATATAAAATGGGCTTAGAAATGTGACGATGAAAAAACAGCTATATGTAGATAATAATATTGCAGTGGAGTCCAGAAATCTTCCCTAGCCCTAACAACCTGTGAAGAGAAGCATTAAATGGAAAATTAAAAAATGTTAGATAGAGATAATTTTACCTTTAGAGGTAAAGGCTTACAAATGTGAGAAGCAGAGCCTTTTTTGTGATGGTGCTAGAGATAGTCAAGTGTTTTGGTGTCTGAGGGAGAAAATTCATATAGTGCTCCCAGGGTGGTAAGATTACCATAAACTAGGCAATTACCAATTCATTGCTATTCAATGATACTCAAAAACTCTGTCACCTAAAGTGAACCTAAAGTTCAAGGGGGTTGTGGGGAGGCATCCTCTCTGGAATTCATTGTCTAAAGACATTTATACTGAATAACCAGCTTTCTTGTGTTTATTTAGAAAGCAGATAGCATCTTCATTTAGGAAAGCATTGTGACTGGCTGGTCTTATTGGTGTTAAGGCTTCCTTGCTATTTTGTTTGTGTGATTTGATCAGTTTAATGCTTTACTCTTGTTTAAAGTTGTTGTGGTTGCTAGATGACTTTAATCCTTTTGTTGACGGGTATAGTGTATCAATAAAGCAGCATGAGGTCAGGACTACATGACTGATCTGGTGCTCTTGCCACAGAGCTCCAACCTCACCCCACCGCTTGCATCAGCCAGGTGAGCAGCAGCACTACCACACACAGTGCTGGCCACTCATATAGATATATTCAAATTATATATATATATTATATATATGCTTTCGTAGATTTATTATATTATACATGTAGATATATTATACATGTAGAGTGGCTGGGGAAACCCAGCCAGATGGGCAGGGATTATTATTGTTATTATTAATTAGCAAATGCAAACCAGTACCCCCCTTGTCTTCATTTTTGATGCAATTTCTCTTTTTTGGCAATGTATAAGTGGCCACATAACCTACACTAGAGCAGTGTAATGTGTGGGCTGCACTAAGAGCAAGCCATTGTTGTATAGTGGTTAGACCAACACACTAGGAGTCCAGTTGTTGCTGTGTACTGGTATAGAACTTGAACACTGAATTCTACATTTGTTACCCCTGTTCTGCATCTTGTCTCTTATTTCTGGGGCAACCCAGCCAGATGGGCGGGGTATAAATAAAAACATTGTTGTTGTTGTTATTCTAAGATCCCCAGGCCTTGTCTTTGACAACCACCCATGCTGTTCATTTTATACCCACTCAGCGTCTTTCATTCCAGATCCACCATCCTTTGCTGGTGATCTTTTAGCCTAGTAGACTCTACAGACTTCCAATTTTGTACCTTTGCTCACTGCCAGCATTGACTTTGTTTCTCTGGCCGGACTTGGTTTTGGCATGAGCTGGGCACACATGTTAGTTGTTATCCTACATTTGGGTCCTCCCGGACCTGATTGTGCAAGAAGGCCTGTGTCAAGTCTTGGGACTGATTTTGCCAAGACTTTCTATGCTTTACTGCCTTATGAAAGGGGCACATCTACAGAGAAAGAATGTCACTATACTCTTGTTACCACCATGCCATATTCTGTGCATGTCAAACACACATTCACATACCATATTTGTTTGTTTGTTTGTTTGTTTGTTTCATTAAATTCATACCCCACTTGATTGTAAAAAACAACAACCTCAAAGCAGGTTACAAAAAGATTAAACAATAAAATAGAGGGGGAAATCACAAACATACAAACTTTTGTATGTTTTAAAGATAAAATTCTAAAACAAAGTAAAATTTCCTCAACTTTCTAAGCACCTGGGTAGGCTTGTCTAAACAAGAATGTTTTTAGCAGGTGCCAAAAAGAGTACAGTCAGTGGTACCTTGGGTTACATACGCTTCAGGTTACATATGCTTAAGGTTACAGACTCTGTTAACCCAGAAATAGTGCTTCAGGTTAAGAACTTTGCTTCAGGATAAGAACAGAAATCGGGCTCCGGCGGCACGGCAGCAGCAGGAGGCCCCATTAGCTAAAGTGGTGCTTCAGGTTAAGAACAGTTTCAGGTTAAGAACAGACCTCCAGAACGAATTAAGTTCTTAACCCGAGGTACCACTGTACAGTGAAGGCTTGATCTCAAGAGGTAGGGAGATCCAGAGTGCAGGTGCTCCCACACCACCAGAACCCAAAGCAGTCTGTATGAGCAAAGACTATGGAAACATAAATACAGGTTTTGGATTATTTACTTACTTACTTTAAAGTGGGTGTTTTAAATTTGAGAAATTTACAAGACTGCTTCCAGTTAAAAATAAAAAATGATAAAACATCATTGAATTGTTATACAATCATTAAAATGGCCGAAGAAACAGCAGCAATGGTAAAAGAAGCAGTTAAATTAACATTGCAGTTTATTTATTAAAAGCCCAAGCATATTAAACCATTTTAACCCACCTTTGAACATTTAATAGAATAGGTACAAGAAGAATATCTATTGCAGGGGATGGTTCCACAGAAAATACCCTGTCTCCATTTGTCATCTGCCTAGACTCAGCAGACAGCAACACCTGAAAGGTCTCTGGATTTGTTATTTAAAACTGCACAGGACCTAGAATCCAAGTATTTGTCAGAGCACATTTCTTTTATCAACTGACCCTGAGATTGGCAGTGGGGAGGGAGCTGCTGGTGGGTGTTGCTTGCTCTGGTAGCACTTCCTTGGTAGTGATGTCCCAGATGCTGAACTCTCTCCCTGGAAGCATGCATGGCTACAACTTCCATCAAGCTGATGCTAGCTGCTATACTGATTTCAAATTATAGGAACAGGTGGTTCTTTGGAGTATAAGAAGATCAACTATGGGGCAGTGACAGATTATTTAGGGGTATATACTATCACAGTTAAAGCTGCTGTTGTAATTTAGAGGGTGACTACATTCCACATTGCTGGTGGCGGTTCGAATCCCCACGATGGGGTGAGCTCCCGTTGCTCGGTCCCTGCTCCTGCTCACCTAGCAGTTCAAAAGCACGTCAAAGTGCAAGTAGATAAATAGGTACCGCTCCTGTGGGAAGGTAAACGGTGTTTCCGTGCGCTGCTCTGGTTCACCAGAAGTGGCTTAGTCCTGCTGGCCACATGACCTGGAAGCTGTATGCCGGCTCCCTCGGCCAATAAAGCGAGATGAGCGCCGCAACCCCAGAGCCGGTCACGACTGGACCTTATGGTCAGGGGTCCCTTTACCTTTACCTTACATCCCACATATATTTCTCATATAGGCATCCTTCCACTTTATGCACATGCTACTCATGTGTGACTGTGTGTATGCACAGCACCGGGAAATAGATAGATCAATAAATTATCTATCTATCTATCATACCAGGAAATTGTGAGAGAGAGATGGAGAGTCCTTGTGGCTCACGAGGAAATCCTCCCCGGAGCCCAAAGAGGACATATGGGCAGTGGAAGTCCCAAAGAGATCTAAGGCGCAGCAGGGCTTTGTTTAGGCTGCTCAACCTCCCCACCTAACAGCTGATATGCAGGGTAGCTCAGCCACTTTGCCACATGCCCTCCAACCTCCAGCTGCTTCCAGAGCTTCAACTCTAGTTATTTTGGTCTGGATTGGAGAGAGAGTGCGAGAGCGTGCTGGAGAGCAGGGAGAAATAGGCTTTTGGAGGGTGTTCCCCCCTTTACGTTTCACTTATGTGCGCAGGGGTCCAGAGCATAACCGTCACATAAGTGGGGGGACACCTGTATATATTTCCACATCTATAAAAAGTTGTTTTTATCATGCCAACCCTTCCCATGGCATAATTATTTGGTTTTCTAGTTGACACATGCTTTAATTTTTGCTCAGGTTCTGAGATGACAGATGGCCATTACTTTACCAAGTAAATGGTTTAGAAGATCTGAGCTGGTTCTGGATTAATACTTTGAGCTTGTCTCAGTTGTGAAAGGTCAGTGTTGGACTGAAGTTGATATTACAAGCTGTGGCTTTGCTAGAAACATAAGAAAATTTATGTGGGCACCACTGTATGTTGTCATTGTCCGAGCCAAGATGTACTACTTAAGGTCCATTTTTCCAGACAGACAAATGGTCTCTGCCCTTGTTGTTGGTATGTTTTCATAAAGTTGGTCTGTCCTTTTGCTTCCTCTTCGTTCCCCCCTATTCCTGTTGGCCAAGAAGAGGATAACGTACCAATCTTGACCATTTTCCATTTGAGGGGGTGGCAGATAAAACAAAATCTTTGCCAGCAGCATTGGGAAAGAAAACCACACCAACAGAGCCAGCTATTATAGTGCAGGTTTAGCCCATTGCTACATAAACATGGGGTCTCTGTAATTTGGAAACTGCTTTGAAAGTAGACTGTCAAATATGAAAGGTGACGTCGCTTGCAAGTCCTGTAAAGCAGCGCACACAAACTTCCAGGGGCTAGTTCACATATGCTTGTATAAACCAAGATTTTTCTGTACTTTAAAAGTGGCACTGGAATGTGTAGAATGTTTCTTATTTAAGCTATTGCATTTGAAGTGAGGTGAGATGAAATTACAGTTCTGTCTGGTGTTGTATCTTTGATAACCCACTCATTGACCACATCTGCACTAGACATTTAAAGCAATCTTAAACAGTCATTGCTTCCACCAAAGCATCATGGAAACTGCAGTTGGTTCAGGATGCTGAGAGTTGTTAGGAGACCCCTGTTCTCTTCACAGAACTATAATTCTCAGATGGTTTAACAGAACTCTGGGAATTGTATCTCTTTGAGTGAAACAGGGGTCTCCTGCCAGCTCTCAGAACCCTAAACAAACTGCAGTTCCTAGGATTGCTCTGGAGGAAGCCATGACTATTAAAGTATTGTAACTGTGCTTTAAATAGATGGTGTGAATATGGCCAAAGAGTGAATGGACTATCAAAAATACAACACTACAGGCAGAATAACTGTAATTGCATGTTACCTGACTTCAAAGGCAATTGTGTTTAATATGAAACATTCTGCTGTTAGGAAACCCCTAATCCCCCCATAATAGTGCTTTAAATGTAAGATGAGGCTGTGTCCTTTGAATTCATCACTTTTTCCTGCAAGACATCAAGTGATGAAAATGAATGTATGATCCAGTCCCAAGTCTCCTCTGGAAGAGTTACATGGTCTCTTCATGCTTCCCTGTTTTCACAAAACTTTTATGGGTTCTTGTCAGATGGCAAGGGTGGCTGCTCACGAGTAACCAGGCAGGACTCCGACCTGTCTTTTACAGGTTCTATTTAGGTGCAAACTATTTACAGTGCAGAACCCCAAAGTTCATGTCTGCCTCAATTGCTAGCAGAATCTGGGAGTGCCTGTTTCCTGGACCTCCTCCAGCATAAAAGCCGCGTTACGCCCAGCCTTTTCCTTCCCTCTTTGCGCTTTAGACTTCTGCGCAGGGTGGGCGACGGAGGGGATGTGCTTCCCTCCTGGCCGGCTTTGCCAGAAGTGGTGCTGAGGCTCCTACCAGTATCCTCTGGTCCTTTCACCGCTTCCCCACTGGAGGTGGGGTTTTCCTCATGACCGGAAGAGGAACTGCTTCGCAGGATTTTCGGAGGCTCCCTGTAACACAACTGCCCCTCTGTTTCCCGCCCCTGTTCTGATGGCAGTTCCCTGACAGGTTCTACTCGATATACTTTGCAATAAATGGAATTTGTTTTGGGTTGCAAGCTGACCAGTAAAAACTGGTTTGCTCTGTTCCTGTAGCCATAACAGCAATTTAATCTCCTGAAATCAACAGGTGATGCTTTCCAAGCACGATGAAAAACACCCCTACCAATGGCAGATCAAGCTACTTTTAAAATCACAGGAACAGAGGTTGGTTTAAAAAGAAAAGAAAAAGCCTGGCAATTCAAAATGGTTTCAATTCTCATGGCAGTGTTTCCCATCAAGAAAGAGGGAAATAAGGGAATGTGGCCAGTGTTAATAGGATGGTGGAAATGATATCACAAAACGGCTCAGTTTCCTTACAGAATGTAAGAAACAACTTCCAGAGAATAATTACAAGATTTTCCTCCTTATCTTTGGACGGAAGTTTTTGTATTTTATGGCTAAGAGCAGTAAATCATTTGCCCATGGGCATAGCTACACAAAATGCTTGCTACAGGAGAACATCCCTTTGTTCAGCCAGACTGGCAGCCATATTTAGAGGACAGTGTAGACATACTGCTAAGCTTTCTGTGTAGCGTGTACCTCACTTTATAAACCAAGAACAGCAAATGTAGCTACCTTTGCAAGTGCTCTGGTAGACATTCTAATGCATCACAGAATGAAAAGGATAGTAAAATGCTGATACAATGTGATTGCTATATCTCTGCTTGGTAAATAAAAGTGTCATCAAGTGTTTTCAATTGATTTTTGTTTTAAAAATATATCAGGAATTGGCACCTTTAGGGTACATCAAATCAGGTCTCTAGTTTGAAAAGGCCCAAGGAACGTATTCCTTGTTTTTTGGGGTGTTTTTTTTTAAAGGAACTCTGTACCTTTAAATCCCTTGCAAATTGAGAAAAACAAGCTGTGATTTATATAAGCTGGGTAATCATGTGATTTTCAGGAAAGCTCCCTCTGCCCCCTCCCAGCTTCTCATCCCCACTCTGGCCTCCAACTGGCATGCAGCAAGAGTTTCAAGAAAGAGGCACCAGCGTTGGGGCCTGATGAGGGGGCGGAAAGGAGGGAGAGATTCATTCAGAAAGAGAGGAAAGCAAAGCAAAAACGGGAGCAAGGCGGGAAAGGCGAAATAAGAGAGGGTGGGTGGGGGAAGGGAGGAGAGGGGCCTCTGCATTGTATTCATTTCTGCAATTCCCTCCTCCATCAACTATCAGAAAAGGGGCTGTTCTTTGCCTCTCCAGCGCTTGCTGCCATTCCAAGCCTAATTCAAAAGTTGATCCCAGGGGAGTGGAAGAGAGAGAGGGGGAGAGATGTCTTGCGCTGTTTACAGTATTATTACACTCGCAACACATCTCCAAGCAGTGAGAAGTTCTAGGGTCGTAGTGGTTACCCCCAAGTTTGTGTTCCTCTGCCAGGAGGTCACTGGAAGCTTGTTGTTGTTCTGTGGGGTGTGTGTGTTTATTTAGAATCATTTATTAGCCACTTAAATGAAAGAATCCCGAAGCGGTGTAATAGTATAATTTAAAAGAGTTATCAATATAATATAAACATAAGTAAACATAGGTTGAAGAACAGCTGGAAATGCACCGGCAGATGGTCGCAATATGCATCTGAGCCGTGTACACACCACGCATTTAAAGAACATGAATTCTCTCAAAGAATCCCGGGAACTGTAGTATGTTAAGGGTCATGGGAATTCTGGCTCTCTGTGGAGTAAATGACAGTTCCTAGGATTTGGGGAGTGGGGAAGATGTGCTTTGAGTGTAGAGTGGTACCTTGGGTTACATACGCTTCAGGTTACATAAACTTCAGGTTACAGACTCTGCTAACCCAGAAATAGTACCTCGGGTTAAGACCTTTCCTTCAGGATGAGAGCAGAAATCGTGCTCCGGCGGCACGGCGGCAGCAGGAGGCCCCATTAGCTAAAGTGGTGCTTCAGGTTAAGAAAAGTTTCAGGTTAAGAACAGACCTCCGGAACAAATTAAGTACTTAACCTGATGTACCACTGTATAGGG
The DNA here is from genome assembly GCA_034642415.1 of Podarcis siculus. Taxonomy (NCBI): domain Eukaryota; kingdom Metazoa; phylum Chordata; class Lepidosauria; order Squamata; family Lacertidae; genus Podarcis; species Podarcis siculus. Next base: position 623,032 of record JAXCMG010000125.1, on the reverse strand, counting down.
CATCCCATAAGCCTGTTCAGATATACCCACACTGATAGCCTTACAGAATTCTTTCAGGAAACGCGTAACAATATTCTTATTCTTATTATTTAAAATAAATGCAGCAAGCTAGGTGCCTCTGGGAAGTTCACAAGTAATAGCCTTTACTATTGCTTTTTTCCAGGGTCTGGAATTCAGAGGTGTACTGTGTCAGCTAAGTGTAACCTCCTTGTACAAAGGCAGTTCATAACAACTAACAGATTATGTTCTGTGATAATTATTACTTTTTAAGCTAGGAGCCATCGCCACTTCTTGTGGTGGTGAATTCCATCAGTTAATTATGTATTGTGTGAAAATGTACTTTCTTTTTTTATCTGTCCTGGGCTTACTGCCAGTCATCTACCATTATGAGATATAGGGTGGGGGGGTGTTATGTACCAATTCTCTGTGCACCATTCATGGTTTTGCAAACCTCTATCATGCCTGTCCCATCCAGTGACATTTTTTTAAAGCTAAAAATCCACCAGTACTTTGGTTCTCATATGGAAAGCAATCCAGCTTCTCGATAATTTTAGTTTATGTTTTCTGTGGCTTTTGCAGCTCTGAAATATCCCTTTTGAGATGGCATAACTAGAATTGTACACAGTACTCCAAATGTGCTTGCATCAGATTTACTTAATGGCGATGATACTTGACATTTCATTTTCAATTGCTTTCCTAATAAATCTTAACATTGACTTAAGATTTGAGGGTTAATAAATTATTGTGAAAGCTCGGATTTATAACTAATGGACATATTTGCCCTTTACACTGCTGCTACACACAAGTGATTCCACCCCTCCACCCCACCCCATGAGCTCTCTTCCACAGCCCTCCAACTTCCTCCAATATTTTTTCCTAGTCCTAACATTCCTGGTTATTTATTTCACTTGAAGCCCCTGCATTTTCCTTTGCAATTTGCCTGAGCCCACATGACAAGCTACTCTAAAGATATTTTCCCCATCACTCCATGGAATTACAAAGACCTTTTCTCATTTGTCGTGGTGCATGCATGCTGCTGCTGCTGCATATGTTTGCTATCCTTTGCCAGAAGCTGTCCTACCAGTTTGCTTTGTCTTGCCAGAAGTTCCAGCCTTCAAACTGCTCTCTCTGTGTGTGCGTGTGCCTGCGTGCATATAAGCAGCAAGGCTGTAGCTCAGCAGGATGGTTTAGAAACTGGAAAAAAGCATTTATCAGAAACCAACAGTATAGCTCCATGAGAATATGGAGTCATTAGCACATAATAGCTCCCCTCCTACCCTTTCAACCTTCTTATACCCACAAACTGTGTTCACACAAGGGTATGCACATATGCCAGAATGATTACCCTTTGTTAACCCGAATTCAACAAGTATTTGGAAAGGCACAGTAGTAATGCAAAACATTGGTGAACTGGTTTACTTCTCTCCAACATCCAATGAACTGAAAATCCCATGTGATGGCTCCAATAGGATCCAGTATAATCCCTTCCAGTAAAAGGTAAAGGACCCCGGATGGTAAAGTCCAGTCAAAGGCGACTATGGGGTGCGGCGCTCATCTCGCTTCAGGCCAAGGGAGCCGGCAGTTGTTCACAGACAGCTTTCCAGGTCATGTGGCCAGCATGACTAAACCACTTCTGGCACAACGGAACATTGAGATGGAAGCCAGAGCGCACGGAAACGCCATTTACCTTCCCGCCACAGCGGTACCTATTTACTTGCACTGGTATGCTTTTGAACTGCTAGGTTGGCAGAAGCTGGGACAGAGCAACAGGAGCTCACTCCGTTGTGTGGATTCAAACCGCCAGCCTTCTGATCGGCAAGCCCAAAAGGCTCAGTGGTTTAGACCATAGCACCACCCGCATCCCTATATCACTTCCAGTGCTTGCTGCTGGTGCTGATACATACCTGTAGTTCCATCTTTTGGACACAGTCCTCACCTGAGCTCAGATGAACTGGCTAGAGCCGCCCTGGCTAGAAGCATTGCCTAATTCAAATGGGGATGGGTATCCATGCCCAGGGCCAGCAGTTGTTATGTGTGGCTAGTTTTATTGCAGTTACATCCGGGTCTGGCCCAGTAAGTGCTAGTATTTCTTCAAGGGAGATGATCTCCTCTTTACCCTGCCTGCATCTCCATATTTACAATTATTATACATACAGTGGTACTTCAGTTTTTGAACGTCTCGGAAGTCAAATGTTTCTGTTTTCAAACACTGTAAACCCGGAAGTAACTGCTTTGGTTTTCAAACACTTTTTGGAAGTCGAACATGCCACGTGGCTTCCGCTGAGTGCAAGATCCTGAATGCTAGCTGTCAGTTATTGAGGTTTCAGTTTTCGAACGTTTCGGAACTTGGAACGGTCTTTCAGAATGGATTACATTTGAAAACCGAGGTGCCACTGTATTCTGTTCCCTCATTTCTGATTTCCAATCAACAGCAGAACTGTCAGTTGTATCGAAGTGTTGCTTTTTTATCTTTTTCTAAAGAAAAATCTCCCAGGTTTGTAAATAGCCCTGATAATCTGTGAGCTACATTATTTTGAAGTGGTTTACCAGATGGGGTAATAATAATAATAAATAATAATAATAATAATAATAATAATAATAATAATAATAATAATTTATTATGTGTACCCTGCCCATCTTGCTGGGTTTCCCCAGCCACTCTGGGCAGCTTCCAACAAAGATTAAAAATACATTAAAATGTCACACATTAAAAACTTGCCTAAACAGGGCTGCCTTCAGATGTCTTCTAAATGTCAGGTAGCTGAAACAAACAAACAAACAAAAAATTCCTTCCAGTAGCACCTTAGAGACCAACTAAGTTTGTTATTGGTATGAGCTTTCGTGTGCATGCACTGTGTATCTGAAGAAGTGTGCATGCACATGAAAGCTCATACCAATAATACGGCTACCTACCTGTAACTAGAACTATGTCAGGTAGTTGTTTATCTCTTTGAAATCTGATGGGAGGGCGTTCCACAGGGCGGAAACAAAGAGAAGGCCCTCTGCCTGGTTCCCTGTAACTTGGCTTCTCGCAGTGAATGAACCTCCAGAAGGCCCTCGGAGCTGGACCTCAGTGTCCGGGCAGAAGGATGGCAGTGGAGATGCTCCTTCAGGTATACTGGACGGAGGCCGTTTAGGGCTTTGAAGGTCAGCACCAACACTTTGAATTGTGCGCCGAAATGTACTGGGAACCAATGTAGGTCTTTCAGGACCTGCATTATGTGGTCTCGGTGGCCACTCCCAGCCACCAGTCTAGCTGCCGCATTCTGGATTAGTTGTAGTTTCCGGGTCACCTTCAAAGGTAGCCC
>JAXCMG010000125.1:519846-619324 GCA_034642415.1 Podarcis siculus | reverse complement strand
TTATGAGGGAGGGCGTGTTTAACTCTCTACAACATTATCTGATCAAAATTGCCACCCTGTACACATGTTGTTGGTCCAGAGCTCCCCATCATTTCTGAGAACAGGCCATGAAGGCTGGGGCTGATGATAGTTGGAATCCCAACAATATCTGGAGGGCCACAGAAAAACAGAAATCGGGCTCCGGCAGCGTGGCGGCAGCGGCAGGCCCCATTAGCTAAAGTGGTGCTTCAGGTTAAGAACAGTTTCAGGTTAAGAACAGACCTCCGGAACGAATTAAGTACTTAGCCCGGGGTACCACTGTAGAAGGATATCTCAAGGCTAATAGCAGCATGGGGAATTTTGGGGGTGATCCAGGAAGTCAATGTCCCTCCCCAAGCTCAAAAAAACCCTAAAGCATTTTTCCCAAACGTAATTGATGGGGAGGAGGGTGGTGCTCTCAACAGTCTCAACATGGTTGGTGATAAAGATTTTTCACTTCACCCATGAACAAGAAAGACCATTTTCAGTGAGTGTGATATCCCTCTAAGCAGAATGCATATGTTTAATTTCAGCAGCTTCCCACAGTTTCATAAGTATAGTAAATACTAGGAATCTGGTCATCTCATTGATCTCCTGAGGTATGGCTGCCAGCTTTTCCAGATCCTTTTCTCTCCTTCCCCTTCTTTCAGATCTACGATGTGCTACAGATGATTGATGTAATCATGTGTGGGCCAGCAGTTTAGGAGGCATTTTTGTGGGCTAGTTTCTACTGAGGCTTTATTTGCAAAGTTTAATCAAGTGCTTTGTTTTGAACCAATGATATTGATTTATGCAGTTAAAATAAACACTATTGTAATCAACATGAATATTTTGAGAAAAGGTAACAAATACAACTTTCTCAACTAATTAGCTCAGGCAAATTGTTTGTTGTGACGATAAATTACCACTCCCTTGGAATGGAACAGTAACAACTCACCCCATGCTGGTGAGAAAACAGCAGGAGCCTATGGCAGAAAATATGCTCTTGGTGGGAGAAAGTATGGGTAGGGTGGCTCCCTATTCAAGCTGTTCAGCAGGCAAGCTTTGAATGATGTGGGGATTATGAGTACCCCTCCCTTGGTTATTCTGGAAGCAAACTAGGAATTAGAGGGTGGGGGTGGGGCATCCTTCCAGAGAGGAGGAAAAACACAGGCAACTTAATCCATGAGGTACATGTGCAATATTAAGACACTTATGAGGTAGAACTGCAGGAATAGGAAACCTGTGATCCTCCAGATGTGATCCTCCAGTTGTAACTAAAAAAGTGACTTCTCCAGTACTACGATCAGCATGTGATGTCTTGTTGATGGTGCCACCCCTGGGGGCTGCCTGGTTGACCCATGACAATGGCTTTTCATTTCTTTTAGGTATTGTTGGAAATGATATAAAAAGGAAAGACTGTAAGTTGTTTTTATATGCAGTAACAGCAACAAGAATATTATTGGCCCAAAAATGGAAGCAAGAAGAATTACCAACATTAGAAGAATGGAGGATGACATTGATGGACTATGCAGAATTAGACAAGCTAACAGGAAGGATCCGAGACCGGCAAGACCAGAGGTTTACCGAAGACTGGACTAAATTTACGGAGTATCTGAAAAGTATTTGTGATGATCAAATTACAAGAAGCTCTGTGAGGAGTAATTTAAGAAATATTGTAAAAATGGAAAGGAAGAAATGATTTGTTAGAAAATGTAAAAGCAATATTAACTTAGGAATTGCAGGAGAAATAATTAAGACGGAAGGTTATCAGAGATGCTGAAGGAAGTCCAAATAAGGATATATGTATAATAATTTGTGTGGTATGTCTTAAAATTTTTGTATGCTAAAATTAATAAAAAATATTCAAAAAAAAAAAGACAATGGCTTTTCATTGGTGGTTCCCCATTTGTGGAATACTCTCCCTAGGGTGGTACATCTGTCTCCCATCATTATTAACTTTCAAGAGGAATTGGAAACATTCTTGTTTACCCAGGCATTTGGTGGCTGAAGAATACTGTTCCTGACAGCCCTGAGATACACAAATGTGTGTGTATCTTTGACCCAGGTGAAATAAAGCCTAGTTTTGCCTCTGGGTGGGGTATAAATCACCCCTGGCTATTGGCAATGCTTGCTAGAGTTGATAGAGTCCAACAAAGCAGAGACATCACCTTGCCAACAAAGGCCCGTATAGTTAAAGCTATGGTTTCCCAGTAGTGATGTATGGAAGTGAGAGCTGGACCATCAAGAAGGCTGATCGCCGAAGAATTGATGCTTTTGAATTATGGTGCTGGAGGAGACTCTTGAGAATTCCATGGACTGCAGGAAGATCAAACCTATCCATTCTTAAGGAAATCAGCCCTGAGTGCTCACTGGAAGGACAGATCCTGAAGCTGAGGCTCCAATACTTTGGCCACTTCATGAGAAGAGAAGACTCCCTGGAAAAGACCCTGATGTTGGGAAAGATGGAGGGCACAAGGAGAAGGGGGCGACAGAGGACGAGATGGTTGGAAAGTGTTCTCGAAGCTACGAACATGAGTTTGACCAAACTGCGAGAGGCAGTGGAAGACAGGAGTGCCTGGTGTGCTCTGGTCCAGGGGGTCATGAAGAGTCGGACCTGACTAAACGACTAAACAACAACAACAACAACATCTAGTTCCTTATATGGGTGCAGTGTGTATTGATAAAGAGTCTTGAGGCGATGCTGTGCATTGTGAAAAGTCGTGTGGGGCGCTAACTTGTTTGCAGACACTCAACTGGTTATTAGTCAGAACTCACAATTATGAATATGTTGTTGTGAGTTTGTGGGGGAGTAGTCTGTATGATGCCTGTGTCCCTTCTAATTCCTTGCGCCCTGCATCCAGGAAGGGTTAAAATCTAATACAGTCATACCTTGGGTTGAATGTGCTTCGAGATGAGTGCGTTAGAGTTGCGCTCCGCGGCAACCCGGAAGTAACGGAGCGCGTTACTTCCGGGTTTTGCTGCTTGCGCATGCGCAGACGCTCAAAATAATGTCACGCGCATGCACAGAAGCGCCGAAACGTGACACGTGCAAATGCGCGGACACAGGTTATGTTTGCTTCTAGATGCGAACGGGGCTCCAGAACGGACCCCGTTCGCATCTAGAGGTACCACTCTAGATTTTACACCCACTGGTGTAGATGGCAAATAGCAATTAATACGGTATTTGAAAAAACAGGTCACTGTGTGAACACTTGGGTCAATTATGCAGACAGAAAAATCTGATCTGAACAGCTCATTTGCAACATAACAGCTAAAGGAAGCAATCTTATTAATTGATCTATTTTAAAAAGTATTAATTTTTTTATGTCCTTTCAATTAATCTGTTTTTAACAGGCCAACTACAAACTGGACTCGGGAGTCCACCCGTCACTAGTCATAGGCACTTCTGTATTGTCACATGGTTTGTGATAAGGAATAGCGCTTTGTTCCTTCCATCCCCCATCGCTGCATACTTTTGTGATTTTTTTTGAAAAAAAACTATCACATCAAAACCCACACACAAATCAAAACCCAATTTCTTCTCTCTTCAAGAAAATGAATGAAAATTAGAAATATACAAACCAGATCATTAACCGACCCAGACTGTTACCTTCCGTTTAGCAATTTAATCTTTCTGACATTTATGTGGAAGATGTTTTAATGCATTGTTCGGTCTCTCCAGTGTTGGATACGGATGATAGTGATGAGCTATTTCCCACTCCTCAAAGGATGTCTTGAAACACACAGTTTCATTATTCTTGTCATTATCTTATCATGTAAAATTACATCTATTCATAATCTGTAGCAAAGAGATACTCTTACACCGTTTGGCAGCACACAAACCTTTAACAGCAATGCCTCTCTATCCATTGTGATTTGCATGATTGTGGCTGCTCAGAAAGAAAGCATTAGGCAGCTTACCACACCACCGCCACCAGGAAGCCCAAATTAATGCCAATGAAACTGCTGAAGGGGCCCTTCTGAGACATTTGGGCGGGTGCTGCCAGCTAGCATGAGCCTACCCATGCCCTCTTGGAAGGCACAATTGCTAACAGTTCCAACAAGAAAGAAAAAATGGGAGGCAGTTAAAGAAACACATATGGAACTTTCAGATAAGCTGGGATTTAAAAGGGGCATTTATGAGAAATAGAAGAAGGGGCAAATCATTTATAGAGTAGCCAACACTTGCAGGGAGAGGGTCAGGCAGGCCAAAGCTCAGAATGAGAGGTTTAAAATTATTTTAAAGTGGTTGTTTTTTCAGCTACTTTTGAAGCAATAGGAAAATCACAGAAAGGTCCTCTGCAAAAAGCTGGAGAAATGCTGTTGGGTGAAAGAGGGAAGGCAGAACTGCTGAACACTTACAGTGGTACCTCGGGTTACAGACGCTTCAGGTTACAGACTCTGCTAACCCAGAAATAGTACCTCAGGTTAAGAACTTTGCTTCAGGATGAGAACAGAAATCATGCAGCAGCGGTGCAGCAGCAGTGGGAGGCCCCATTAGCTAAAGTGGTGCTTCAGGTTAAGAACAGTTTCAGGTTAAGAACGGACCTCCAGAACGAATTACTGTAAGTTCTCAACCTGAGGTACCACTGTACTTTGCCTCTGTCTTCTCCCAAATGGAAAACAGTGCCCAACCTGGTGAAAAATAAAATAAATGAGGCAGGGAGGGAGCTGTAGCCCAATATAGGAAAATAGATGGTAAGGGAATACCTAGCTACTTGGAATGAATTCAGATCTCCAGCCCCTACCTACGTCTAAGGAACATGCAGGTGTAATCTTCAAAAATGCTTAGAGAGCAGGTGATGTCCTTACAGATTAGAAACAGGTAAATATCCCCATCATCAAAAATGGGGTGGTGGTGGTGAGAGTCTGGAAGGTGACCCATGAAACTACTGACCAGTCAACTTGGCATCAGTATGAAGAAAGGTCCTAGAACAGAGAATTAAACATTTGGTCTGTGAGTGCTTAGAAAAGGATCATCTGATTACTAAGAAACAAATAATGCCATACTGATCTTGCCTCTTTTTTGTTACAGTTACCAGCTTGGTGGATCATGGGAATGCTGTGAATGTAACATATCTTGATTTCAGTAAGGCCTTCTTATAGAGAAGCTGGTATAATGTGGGCTAGGCGATTTTATTGTTAGGTGAGTTTGACCAAACCCAAACAGTGCTCCACCAATGGTTCCTTTACATTCTAGACAAAATTGACAAGTATGGTGTCCGTAGGGTTCTGTCCTGGGCCTGGTGTTGTTCAACATCTTTATAAATGACTTGAATGAAGGAACGGGGGGCGGGGGTGCTCATCAAATTTGCAGGTGAAACCAAACTGGGAGGGGTAGCTAATACCTAGAAGATAAAATCAGGTTTCAAGATGCCCTTAACAGATTGGAGAACTGGGTCAAAAGTAACAAAATGAAATTCAGTCGGGACAAAGGTAAGGTCCTGTACTTAGGCAGGAATAGTTAGATGTACATATATGGGGGGATATCTGGCTTGACAGCGATACTTATTTATTTTGTGTCCCCTCCCCCAAGCCTGCTGTTTTCTTCCTCTTGTGGGTAGATGGTGCTGTTTTGGCTGCATAAGTATTCACACTCAGAATGAGTTAGTATATACTATGATGGTTCATGAATAAGCCTCAGTTTGATGAGTAGCCTTTGGGTGGTGTCTGTTGGTTTTCACAGTTACTAAGCCCCTCATGAAAGATAAAGGGACCCCTGACCATTAGGTCCAGTCATGACCGCCTCTGGGGTTGCGGCGCTCATCTCGCTTTATTGGCGTACAACTTCCGGGTCATGTGGCCAGCATGAGTAAGCCACTTAGAAGAGCAGCACATGGAAACGCCGTTTACCTTCCTGTTTACCTATTTATCTACTTGCACTTTGACGTGCTTTCGAACTGCTAGGTGGGCAGGAGCAGAGACCGAGCAACAGGAGCTCACCCTGTCACGGGGATTCGAACCGCCAACCTTCTGATTGGCAAGTCCTAGCCTCTGTGGTTTAACCCACAGCGCCACCCGCGTCCCTAAGCCCCTCATAAAGAACCCCTTAATTGTTTCTTTGTTCTTTGTTTCTTCAAGAAGCAGGACTATAGGGTTGAGGGAGGGCTGGAAGGGGGCTTTCCAGTGGTGGCAGTATCAATTCTGTAAACCCAGAACTGCTACATCACCCTGGAGCTTTTGACCACTTGAGCCCCTGTGTGTCTCTTGTGGAAGTGACCCCTGAAGTCTGCCTGTTACCAGTCAAGTTATTGTGTTATTCTAGAGAGGACTTTTCCTTGATGGTCAGTTGGCAGGCACACAGCTGGAGAAATGCCAACAATGAAAAGCAAAGTGGTGGGGAATGAAGAGAGGCGCTCTGGTTTCTAACTTATTAGGGATGCATTATGTGAGATTAATTTCTGAAGAAAACAGGCTTAGAAATCTTTACAGTTCCACTTTGTTGGCGTTATCGCCACCTTTTCCTACGCCTTTGCCTGCCATCCTTTCTAACTGTTCCTCCCTACCCACTGTTTAACTATTTTGGGTAAAGACTGTTTACAATCAGCTGAGTATGGTTCTGCTAGACAATAAAAATACTTTAAAAAAACCTATCTCCTCCTCCTCCAATAACAGCAAAACATGTGGCAGTGTTAGAGTTCAACAGAAGTTGCAAATAAATCATTTGTGCCTAAGAGGCCCTCAATAATAGATGCCCCCATTTCCTAAGGGAAATGCTTGTATTTCACAGAACTCCCTCCACTTCCCGCATTTCCAAAGAAAAATCCACCCATTCCAAGAAACCTCACATTACTGATATCTGATGGCTGAAGTAGATAGGGCCCTTAAACTCCCCTCTCTTTCCAGAGACAGGAAATCAGTTAATTTCTGTTGAATCCTTAAAATATGTGGCCTAAATTTAGATCTCATTTTCCTCTAACTCTTAAGTTCTGGCGAATCTGATCTTGCTTTAGACAAAGGTAACAGAGTTTGAGTATTTAATTAGCTCTCCTGTGTTTTGTCAAATCCAGGATGCCCGTTGTCAAGTTTCCCTGCCAACCACAGAGCATCTGTTATGCCCAGTCCTAGTTAGGGCCTGTTGCAACCGGACCAGAGTCATGGGCAGCCATACAGGACTCCAGAACTAGTCTCAGGAACAACACACAGAAAATGCTACTCTATTGACCAAGCTAAGGCAGAAGGTCAGATCCCAAATATTTGTAATTGGATCCAGAAGATCAAGAGGCTTTATGTTGCCTGAACACTGGTTCTGGGTGGTCCTCATATTCATAGGGGCAGATTTTCAGGGGGCTGCAAAGGAGGAGGAGGGAAATTCCCATTTCGCAAGTGGAGCTCACGGTTCTTAGGATTCAAATCTTTGTTTTTATCTTGATGTCTGTATATGTCTTTGTCATTTATATATAAGTACACGGAGGTACTGTGGCTTAGTAGATAGAAACACTTGACCATATCCCTCAACTTGAGCCCATCCATTCATCCAGCCTAAAACCTATGAAAGGCTTCACTGAACATTGGTGCTTAGCGGATTGCACCCACTCCCTTCTGCAGTCCCCAGCCTTACAATCCCTTCCCAGCAAGCTGCAGTAGATAATGAAGTCTCAACGTGTACAACATGCTCTAAATGAGGATCTAGCCTTTGATTTCTTGTACATTTGGCAAGCTGCCTTCTCCTCCCAATTACCATGTACTGTATTTTTAGTGATTACTCTTTCTACTGAGAAAAGAAAGTACAGGGCTGTGCAAAGGGTGGGGAGCCAAAAGGGAAACAATTTTGCTTGCTTTTTGGTGGATTAAGTCACTAAGTATTTTTTAAGTGCATCAGGTTTTACCTTTGTGAAGATTCTGTCGCTCCATTGGAGAAGAACACAGATGCTAGTCCTATTCACAACAAAAATGGTTCAAGTATCCATTGGATATAACTCAGCTGAACAAACAGCTATTCTCACTCTGAAGCAATTTTTTCTCATATGTTCATGGAGCTGAACCTAATCTGATCTACTATTTTTGAGTCATTGAAGAAAATGCTGAATATACTCCAAAGTATTTGAGATGCTCATACACAATGAGGCCTGTTTAATTTGCTTGTGTGCCAGAATCTTGCCAATGAGAGCTTGTGTAGTGTAGCAGCTAAAGAGATTGAGCTGTCACCCAGGAAGTCCCTGATTAAAAATCTCAGTTCAGCCGGGAACTGGCTAGCTGCCCTTAGCCATGCCACTGCACTGTTTTATCAACCTCAGCTTCCTGTTCCTCTTCTGTGTAATATGGGAATAATAGTATATATACTATATATATATATGCTTTCGTAGATTTCGTAGATATATATAATGCATATATAATAGTGATATACCTTATCCCAGGAACCCATGCAACAGACCAGTAAGGTATTTGTATTATTATCCCCATGCTCCGGATGGGAGCTGAGGGAATCATAGCTTTCCAAAGGCTAACCAGAGAGGTTATTTTAGCAGTGTAAAGGGAGCTGGTTTTAATAGCTTTACTGAGCTACTAATGTTCTCTTTAATTACTGTCAAAAACGTCCTATTTCTGCCAATTTCATTTGGCCAGTCTTTGAGAAATAAAATGAACAAAGATACAGCTTTTTTATCCCAGAACTGTTAAGAAGTGCAAATGTATATGTAGAAATATCCATATCCATAGTAATATCCCTGAAATAGTTGCATTTTTTAATGGATAATTTTTCCTTCTCTGCTGAGGGTTAGTTTCCAACTGAGAAACCAGCAAAACCAACATAAATAACTTTCAGCGCAAAGTGAAAGTTCCTGAATAACTTCAATGGATAGGTATATTTTATAGGACCTACATTAGGATTCACAAATTCGTTCCCAGTGGGGAGGAGTTGCGATGGACCGCATGGTCCCCCCCTCCCCACCGGGGGCGGGGGACTTTGTCCCCCGTTGCCCGAGGGATCCAGGCCACATCAGAGCCCAGCCAGCCAATCAGCTGGCCGGGGGGGCATGGCCAGGGCCATTTAAACTGAGGGGCGAGCCAGAGGACTTCCTCTTTGGCTTGCTTCCTCAATCACCCGCCCTCCATCCCTATTTTGCAGGTTAGGCAATGGCCTTGCTATGGACTTCGGTTGGTCACCTTGGTTGTCCGAGGGGCCTGGTAGGAATTTTTCCACTTGGCAAATTGGCACTGGCCACTTGGTTTTCGCCTACCTTGTAGCAATCGTCACAACTTTTAGGGTTGCGGTTAGGCATTGTTTGACCTTGTGTGGGGGAGGGGAGGTGTGGCCATCACCTGCCCCTCCATGCTTAAGGGTATTCCGTTAAAGGAATCCGGGGGTGTTGATCTTGTCCGAAGCCCAGTTGGGGGCTAGGGCCTTGACACGACCCCAATGGGAACACCAGGGGGAGCTTGAGTTGGTTTGCATTGACAGGGCTCCCCCTACCAGTGGTTTACCCTTACCGGACTTCCTGCACAGCGGGCAGGAGTCAGATATAGTTGGGTCCAATCAATGCCTAAGCCAATACCACTCACATTCTGTAATTCAATAAAGTTGTGGCCAAATTTGCCCAATAACATAAACCTAATATCTGTGTCTCAGTGTGAGTTATTTCCCAACGAGGGGGTGACTGCAGGGTCTCGACACTCAATGAGAATCCTTGTGAAAGTCCCCAGATCCTCCACGTAGTCATCCTAGGCACTTCCTGACTTAACAACTTGGTGGAAGCAACCTGTTCAAACCTCACCTTTGCCATGAGTTCAAGTTAAAGCTTTAGGCAAGCCACTGCTTCTCACCCTTAGCAGTAATTTGGTCTACTTTACCAGGTTGTTGCAAGGATTAGTAGGAGGTTATATAAATGAGAAACAGTTCAAAATGCTGATTATTATGATTATTTTACCCATTTGACAATTCTTGTGTGCCTGTTTTCTGCAATCCCCATGAAAGGCATCAGTTATCCGGTCTGCACCATGATAATGTAAACTAAAGGGGATTAACTTATTCCCATTGGGGTTGCAGGGGAAGTACCGTATTTTTTGCTCTATAAGACTCACTTTTTCTCTACTAAAAAGTAAGGGGAAATGTGTGTGTGTCTTATGGAGCAAATACAGGCTGCGCAGCTATCCCAGAAGCCAGAACAGCGAGAGGGATTGCTGCTTTCACTGCACAGCGATCCCTCTTGCTGTTCTGGCTTCTGAGATTCAGAGTATTTTTTTTTATTGTTTTCCTCCTCCAAAAAGTAGGTGCGTCTTGTGGTCTTGTGCGTCTTATGGAGCAAAAAATACGGTAAATAGACATGTGGCAGTTTACTCTTCACTCTCTTTTTGTTTTATTTTTACAAAGCCCATCAGTTGTCTCTCCACTGCACAAATTACACTGTGTGAACGCTTTGGAACAGACAGACTGAAAATGCATACAAACCCCATACTTCCAGAGGGGTAATCATATTAAGTCTGCTGCAGCCAAAACGAAGTGAACTGTGGCACCCTCAAAACATAATGGGTTTGTTGCAGAGTAAACTGCATAGAATAAGTTTCTGTGTGGGCTAAAGTCTGCTTCATTAAAAGTGTTATCCTCAATTGGCTTATATAAAGAGAAAAACTGCAAGAAGTGGTGTCAAATAGTTATGAAAGACAAGAGGTACAGTCTGAGACAGTTCTGTGCAAATCTCAAATGTATAAAAAAACAGCCATAGGGACTATTCATTGCAGCTGTAATAGACAACCCTTAAACTAGGTAAAGGTACCCCTGCCCGTACGGGCCAGTCTTGACAGACTCTGGGGTTGGTGCGCCCATCTCACTCTATAGGCCGGGGGCCAGCGCTGTCCGGAGACACTTCCGGGTCACGTGGCCAGCGTGACATCGCTGCTCTGGCGAGCCAGAGCCGCACACGGAAACGCCGTTTACCTTCCCGCTAGAAAGCGGTCCCTATTTATCTACTTGCACCCGGGGGTGCTTTCGAACTGCTAGGTTGGCAGGCGCTGGGACCGAGCAACGGGAGCGCACCCCGCCGCGGGGATTCGAACCGCCGACCTTTCGATCGGCAAGCCCTAGGAGCTGAGGCTTTTACCCACAGCGCCACCCGCGTCCCTATAACCCTTAAACTACAGCACCTTTAAATAATGAGATCACAGAAGCACAGCCAAACAAAGTAGGATGGTGGAATGCAGTCAAGCACTCAACTATTTATCAGATATCGAGCTTGCACTTAGAAGTGTGCAAGAGGAAGCAGAGTATACAAACTTCATACAACTAAAAAAATCTGTGTGACCTGTTTAGACATGCACTTCAGCATGAAATGGAATGTGGTTGAGTGAGGGAAAGGAGTTGCGCTGGTCTCTATTGCAGATTATGTACATATTATTGCCAGTGACACTTGCCTAACCATAGGCTTAATAATAAAGGCCATGGATTGAACTAGACCTTCTACAAGCAAGCAAGTGCTCTACCCACTGAGCAATTATTCCTTTCCAAGACTCCATGCACACTGAGCAAAAGACGTGTGAACTGTAGGTAGTAAATGGGAACAAATGTTTGCAAACACCTTCAATAGCATGACTATGCAGAGGCCATTCTGAAAGAATTGTGTTGCATTATAAGACAAAGGTAATAATTATGACATAGTGAGACATGGGCAACTGGCACCCTCAAGAAGCGACACCTCAACACCTTCCATCAGGAAGATTTTGGGCATCACATGGCAGGGCAGAGTCCTCTACGGGGAGCTGGCTTGAGGCAACAGACCCATTGGCAGACCATCTCTAAAATTACAAATAATAATAATCAGTTTGTTATTTGTACTCTGCCCATGGCTTCCGGCATATACAGAAGCGTAATAAAAATTCAACTTAAAAAAAAAAGATGTCTGCAAATAAAGATGTATGTGACATAAAGGTTGGCAACATTAACCACACCGTATGGCAGACATGTCCAAAGTCCGTTTTGGGGGCTTAATTCGGCCCACTGGTCAGTTTAATCCGGCCCCTGTTGCAGTTAAAATCCTGGGTTAAAATCCTAAAAAACCTCGACAACGTCAGTCGTTAAAAAAAGCTCAACAATTTCAGCCCTAAAAAAGTTAACAATTTTGGTTGGCCCTTTGGTTGGCCCTCACGGCCCTCCACTTTATCAGATCTGGTCCTCTTTGAAAAAAGTTTGGACACCACTGCGCATGGGAATCCCTTGCAGACAACTGCAGCACCTGGAGATAATCAGGTTGTGTATCCACAGCAGTGACCAGAGAAGAAGAAGAAGAAGAAGAAGAAGAAGAAGAAGAAGAAGAAGAGTTTGGATTTGATATCCCGCCTTTCACTCCCCTTCAGGAGTCTCAAAGCGGCTAACATTCTCCTTTCCCTTCCTCCCCCACAACAAACACTCTGTGAGGTGAGTGGGGCTGAGAGACTTCAAAGAAGTGTGACTGGCCCAAGGTCACCCAGCAGCTGCATGTGGAGGAGCGGGGAAGCGAACCCGGTTCACCAGATTACGAGTCTATCGCTCTTAACCACTACACCACACTGGCTCTCTGAGGAGGAATTACTGGAGAGCCAGTGTGGTGTAATGGTTAAGAGTGGTGGACTTGTAAAGTGGACTAGTCACACTTCTC
Organism: Podarcis siculus; assembly: GCA_034642415.1. Classification (NCBI taxonomy): domain Eukaryota; kingdom Metazoa; phylum Chordata; class Lepidosauria; order Squamata; family Lacertidae; genus Podarcis; species Podarcis siculus. The sequence continues at coordinate 606,758 of JAXCMG010000125.1, read as the reverse complement.
TGAAGTCCCTCAGCCTCACTCACCTCACAGAGTGTTTGTTGTGGGGGAGGAAGGGAAAGGAGAATGTTAGCTGCTTTGAGACTCCTTAGGGTAGTGATAAAGCGGGCTTTCAAATCCAAACTCCTCCTCTTCTACTACTGTTTGTTTGTTCATTAGTAGTTCCTTGCGTTATTCCATGGTATGCCTTTGTTTTGCTCAGGCTTGTTGGTACATGTCTACTACTGTACTGTCATCCATGCCACTATTAGTTATTGTTGTCTTGATTCATATTTCTCATTAAACTCAACTAATACTTCTCACATTTTCCAGAGACTTTCTGACTTGTCTCCATGAGTTCACCTCAGATGAGACTTGTATAGTGTTGATTTACAGGGCTTGTTCTACTTTTGCATTTGGCCAATATTTCTTTGGCTGCTGCTAAGTGAATTCTTACTTGCCAAATCTGACCCTCAAGAGGAGAAGTGCTTTTCATATGTGGGTTTTTCCCTTGTCCATCTTCCTAGTATTGTTTCACAACTCCTCAGTTCCCTATGTGTTAGGAAGTTCCAAGCTATTTATGTCAGCTCCCAGCTTGATTGGGAAGGATATACAATAGCTAGTAGCTACCAGCCATTATGGGCCATTGAATACAGCATATTTGGCCCCCATAGTGGAAATATCTTCAGCTGTTAACCTTTTCTCTTATCTTTTGCATAGCTATCTCCTTGGTTGATGTGTTCCTTTTTTTAAAGAATCACACTCAAATAGTCGGGAACTGGGTTTGTTTTGTTTTTAATGTGCTGTAACCTCAGACGTGGGTGGCGCTGAGGGTTAAACCACAGAGCCTAGGACTTGCCGATCAGAAGGTCGGCGGTTCGAATCCCCATGACAGGGTGAGCTCCTATTGCTCAGTCCCTGCTCCTGCCAGCCTAGCAGTTCGAAAACACGTCAAAGTGCAAGTAGATAAATAGGTACCACTCCAGCAGGAAGGTAAACGGCATTTCCAAGCGCTGCTCTGGTTCTTAGTCATGCTGGCCACATGACCTGGAAGCTGTACGCCGGCTCCCTCAGCCAATAAAGCGAGATGAGCGCCGCAACCCCAGAGTTGGCCACAACTGGACCTAATAGTAAGGGGTCCCGTTACCTTTAACCTCAGAATTAACCAAGAAGCCCACCTGTATTGGAAATAAAGGTATTTGATTGAGATGACCACCTTTTAACCTAGCAAATTGCAGACAGCACAGCTAGAGTTGCCACTGAAATCCACCAATTGTAGAATTATTATTTGTTTTTACATAACATAAAGAGAAACTGGATACCAATTACTATTATCGGCTACGTGATATTTTTCAGAATGGGTATGACCAAGTAACAACTCTGTTCATTCTATTTCTACAAAGGATCTCCATTATTAGTTTTCAAGTCGTGCTTTCAGTTGCCTCTTCCTTCTTCCAAAAGGCCCTTTCCCCCAGACATTTATTTCTGCAGAAACAAATAATTTGAACAAATCTCTTTCATAATGCATTCTCAAATTATCCTGAGCAGTGCTTCTGAGATATGAGCTATCCATGCAAATTATGAATGGGGGAGTAAGTATACTTGAAAGATGAGTAATGAAGATATAAATCTGGCGTGTGGGTGTTTTGTTTCGTTTAAATTGTTTGATATAAGTAAGAAGGAAGAGGGAAAGGAAGTGAGGAAAAAGGGAGCAGAAAAACTGGCCTGTTTCTTTGTGCTTCAAAATACCTTCCAGCAACTACAGAAGGAAGAATGCAAATATACCGTATATCCTGGACCCAGCGTAAGAGATCATGACTTCTCCTGTGGTATGTTATGACCGTTAAGATCAACTAGGGCTGCATACAAACCATACATATATAAGGCACATGACTTCCCCCAAAGCATATTGGGCACTGTAGTTTGTTAAGGGTGCTGGGAATTGTACCGCTGTGAGGGGTAAGCTACAGTTCCTATGACTGGTGGGGTGAGTCATGTACTTTAGACATTCTTTAAATGTATGTCGCTTATGTAGCAAAATAGTGACTGCTGTGTTTGTGGTCAGGGTTGTATATTCCCCCAGCAGCTGCCTCAACACCATGGAATTCTTTTCTTGAGACTTGAGAATGACCGAGCCTTCTAAAACATTTTCTGAAACACACAGAACATTGCCAGAAACAGCAGTGGCGTGTCTTCTTCTTCTCTTCTCTTTATTTAGTATGACTTGTTATAAGAACAAATGGTTGTGTGCTTCTTCACCTCACCTGTTGCTGGCATGGAAATGTTATAGCATCATGAGTCAAAAGCACAAGGTAAGTTGTACTAAACATTATGGCAGCGGAGGCATAGCTGGTGGTTTTTTGGCATCAGGCACAGCTTTGGAGGTAAAGCATAGTTCTGCTAACTTCCTGGAGCTGGGTAAGAAGACATATTTTAGCTCCTTTAAGCTGCTGTCAGTATTTGTCAACTGGAGTTTTATACTATGCTGTATTTTAGATATTTTGTAGTAAGTTGTTGTTGCTTTGCTGCTCCCTTACCTGTAAAACAAGCACTGAAGACAAAAAAGCTGTGCAGTAATAGATTAATGTTGAATCGTCTGTCTTCAGCCGAAATTAAAATGGCTACAATCCGTAGCTCAGACTATACCAAGAAAAATTGGGTTCTGTCATTATTTTATTAGTAAACTTCATTGTTTGAATAAATCATAAACATTGAATCAATTGTATAAGAACGATAACTGATACAACCAAGCAAAAACCAAACAATTGTATCTTGATAAGAAAGCAAAACAAATACAAAGAACAAACAGTAGACAAGTGTAAGAATTGTATACCATAATCTTCAGGGATTATATCATGTAAGTATAACAACAGAAAAGGAATGATGTTTTATATTGCAGGTTCAGGAAAGAGGGCACAAAACACATATTAAAATGAAATAAATAAGAAATCAAGAGACTTCAACTTAACCAGATCCTTTTAAATGCCAATGGCGGAGACCGACCGTGTTCTTGTGATACTTATATATGATTCTGGATTGTTGGATGTTGATAATGCCCTTTTAAAATGTGTTTTTTTTGGGGGGTGCTATTGGTCTGTTGTTTTATTGTCATTGGGTATCTTGTGGTTTTATATGATTTTATTCTGTGAACCGCCCTGAGACCCCCGGGTATAGGGTGGTATAATAATAATAATAATAATAATAATAATAATAATAATAATAATAAATGTTTTTGGACTTTAGGCTGCATCCATTTCATGGATGTTGTCAGTTTAGCAGCCATGATACCAAATTAAGTCAGAGGTTCAGTGTTGGGATTGTACGATTGCATTTGACTTGACTTGCAAAGACTATCACATCACATTCACTGGGCATGAAAGTTTAGACATGATCACAGCATGACTGGAGGTAAGAGGAGGCTTTGATTCTTGGGGGGATCTGTTATGTGAACTGCACTTTCTTAAATGGAAAATTAAACCTTTTTATCACTTTGAAATATTCAGCCAGTAGCCAATTATTCATCCGTTGCTGTTATGGTTCCTTATACAGCTTAATGATATCACTGAAGGATGGAAAGACAGTCCGGCTAAGAGAAATGCAAATCTGGACCTGCATTTTGCTTCCTCCTGGAACTTTCTTGCACTGAAAGGATATTGCCAATTAAGTTACGAGGAGAGAGGAGATGGGTAGGGTTGCTAAGCTGCAATCTTGAGATTCCCCTTGTCCCTGTAAATCTGGTGCAGTACCTGAAGATGAGAGAACTATGGCATCTGTCTGCCTGTGTCTTTTTCATCTTTCTTCTCTCGCCACCAATTGTGTGACTTAACCAGGCCAGGGACAGGGCAGGCTAAACTACCTGGGATGAGGGAGAGCAGAAATGGCTGCCTTGCGTGGCAAGTTCCTGACCCGTCCCCCCGCTAGAAATAATGACACGTGACACAATTATTAAGGTTAATGGGCTTAAAAAAGGCCACAACTTTATTGGTTACAGGTGATGAGCAGTATTGGCCCATCTGTATGGAGTCCGGGAAGGGTTAACCACCAGTAGGAGGAGTCCTGCTGATGTACATCAACTAGGAGCTTCCCCCTGGGCCACCGATAGGAGGTGTGCCTTAGGCCCTAACCTCCCTAGGCTTCAGACGGGGCCACGCCCCCAGAATCCTTTAATGGACTGCCCTTCAATATGCGGGCAGGTGATGGCGCTACCTCCCCTTTTTTCAACTACAAAAATATTCCAATGCCTAACTGCCAATACCCAGAAACTTGTGACGATTTGCTACGAGGTAGGCAAAAACCAAGTGGCTGGTGCCAATTCACCAAGTGGAAAAATTCCTACCAGGCTCCTCAACGGCGACCAACCCAAGGTCCATATCAAGGTCAAAGAAAGCAAACCTTGAGGGCGGGGGGGGGGGAAAATGGGAGCAGCTGGCAGGCGTCCAAAGAGGGAGATCCGTGGCTGCGTCCTGCCTTTAAGGGGTAGGCCACACCCCCAGAGCGACCCGATTGGCCAGCCAGGGGGTGACGCAGCCGGGAATCCCCCCAATCATGCAGGGGCTGGGCCTCCCATCCCCTGGGCACGTTGAGGGGCCGTGAAGCCCGCAACCCCACCTCCTCCTTAGGGCGGAAGTGGCTTTCTCTCCTAATTAAACAGTAGATATAAAGGTCCATGGACAACCTTCAGGTTGCAATTTGACAGCCTAAGGGTTTAACTATTAATAGAGCAGCATGCAATTAGTCTTCAGGGCAATGAATTTTTCCTTAGGACTTTTGTGTGCAGGTTAGGGAGGTTTAATCCTTCACTCCCAATGAACCCTACTCCCTAAAGTGGCCATTAGGTTTAAGGAAAAGGTTTTCATCATTGGTGCCAATAAGATGACCTTGCAAGCATCATCATCATCATCATCATCATCATTTATTTGTATCCCGCCCTCCCCGCCCAAAGCCAGGCCCAGAGCGGCCAACAAGAAGCAAAAATAGCACAGCACACACAAAATCACGCAGTCAATCAATCAAAATACACTCTAAAATCAATTCAGAATCAAATTAATGGCAGCCTTTGGGTTAGAGTTCTATGAGGATTACAGAAGGAGAGAGGGGGTCAGGCTGTGCATTGGCCAAAGGCCTGGCGGAACAGCTCCGTCTTGCAGGCCCTGCGGAAAGATGTCAAGTCCCGCATGGCCCTAGTCTCTTGTGACAGAGCGTTCCACCAGATCGGGGCCACGGCCGAAAAGGCCCTGGCTCTGGTCGAGGCCAGCCTAACCTCCCTGTGGCCCGGGACTGCCAAGATGTTTTTGTTTGAAGATCGTAAGGTCCTCCGTGGGACATATCAGGAGAGGCGGTCCTGTAGGTACGAGGGTCATAGGCCGTGTAAGGCTTTAAAGGTTAAAACCAGCACCTTAAACCTGATCCTGTACTCCACCGGGAGCCAGTGCAGCTGGTATAGCACCGGGTGAATGTGATCCTGCGGTGAGGACCCCGTAAGAAGTCTTGCTGCAGCATTCTGCACCCACAGAGAATTGTACTGCACCATGTGTTGCTTGCCCTGAAGCAAGATGTGTGAAGGAACTTTTTCAACATATTCGTTGAACTAGCTACTCATTCATTGCTCCAAACTTACTTGGAAAAGCCCTATGCAATCCTAAAATATCACCTTTGTGTCTATACATTTATACCTTCAAATCATCAGTCACAATCAGCACCTCATCAGGTAACAAAAAAGTATAAAATATGAATTAGAGTGCTTGCAATTTAAAGAAGGAAAAGATGGCAATTAAATACGCTTTGGCAACTCTAATGGCACTGTCAGATCAAAAGACAATTCTCTTCCAACAGGCTCTCAATTGTTACTTTGTTTTCAAATTTTCTGCCCCTGTCTATTATTTTTTGTTAAATTTCTATACCACCCTCCATACATAGATCTCAGGGCAGTTCAGCTAGCAAATCTGATAAACAGTATAAAAACAAATAATCACCCCCCCAGATTAAACCCGATTGCAAAACTGAAATATGAGCATTTAAATTACAACAAATTTTGCAGCATTCCAAAGCAGCCATCAAGAACGCTAATTTAAGCCTGCAATTATGAATCGGTTTGGGGTATATTGTTAGATTGTTGATCTGACACCTTGTTTGTTGTCTGGAATTTATTTGTAATAGTGGTTTATAGTGGTTTGATGTTGCATGCTAAGGCAAAACAACACTTTCAGGGGCCACAGAAAGCTGAAAAGCAGGGCACAGTAACCAAGCAAATAAATAAATAAATGGAGTTATAGGGAAGTATAGAACATGTCTGAGGGGAGAGAGAAGAGTGACAGCAATATGAATATAACAGTCTCTCCCCTCCTCCATGAAGAAAACCTCCTATGCAACCAATCTGCTAGGCAATGCAGCTCCCAACTTCCCAGAAATTATTGTTATTATTATTTAACAAAACAGGACTGCTGCTTTTACCTACCAATCTCTGCCTCTGAAACAGGCATACCATTAAGCTATATGAGCAGTTCTGAAGCACATATTTATGGTGGGGACACTTCCCCATAAAGACATGTTGAAACAAAGACTGCACCTGAATAAAAAAATGTATATGAGACTCTCGGCAAGACTCAAATGAAATGCAGTTTCTCAGAGAAGGCATTCTATTAGTGTCAACCACTTCAGGAGATAAATACAGCTTTTCCTTAGTGTCTGCTGAGAGGGAACTAAGAGACAGGTGACAAAACATGACTTTTAAAGTTGTTGTTTCTTTTATTCCCCCTCCTCATCGCAAACAGCTATAAATAAAATAATGAGTCATTAGTAAAATAACAGTTTGGAGTGGGAAGAAAGGATCTGCACATGGTATTTTCAGGCAAAGTTGCTCAGAGACTCTGTGCCAGGGCACAAGCTATGTGGAGATCTGAGATTCTTAGCCCCAATCATCAATTAAGACTGCAGAGGCTTTCTTCATGCAAACACACACACACACACAGCCCCTGCCCCCCGCCTCAGTGCTGTCAAATTTCAGTTACATATGAGCAGCTCTCTTTCGCTTCGCTTCACTGTGGATATGTTAAGCTGACAGCAGGTTTCATCTCTCCCACCATGGGAAAGTGGCGAGACTTCAGAAAGCCTTTTTTCACTGAGTCTTTGTACCAGGTATTCAGCGATTCATAGCTAGCCAGAGGAGTCAGCAGAAGACCTGGGGGGTCAGAAATTGGCAGCCCCAGTGCCACATTTGCTAAGGCAGAAGCAGGAAAGGAAACTGGTGGGTGTAAGAATTAGGCTTGCTGGCAGGGTGGTGTGGTGGGAGTCATGGCACATCAGTCCTCTTCATCCTAAAAGGGACCCTCCAACAACACTGGCTAATGTTGTTGTTCAGTCGTTTAGTCGTGACCCCCCCTGGACCAGAGCACGCCAGGCCCTCCTGTCTTCCACTGCCTCCCGCAGTTTGGTCAAACTCATGCTGATAGCTTCGAGAACACTGTCCAACCATCTCGTCCTCTGTCATCCCCTTCTCCTTGTGCCCTCCATATTTCCCAACATCAGGGTCTTTTCCAGGGAGTCTTCTCTTCTCATGAGGTGGCCCAAGTATTGGAGCCTCAGCTTCAGGATCTGTCCTTCCAGTGAGCACTCAGGACTGATTTCCTGAAGAATGGATAGGTTTGATCTTCTTGCAGTCCATGGGACTCTTAAGAGTCTCCTCCAGCACCATAATTCAAAAGCATCAATTCTTCGGCAATCAGCCTTCTTGATGGTCTGGCTCTCACTTCCATAAATCACTACTGGGATAACCATAGCTTTAACTGTATGGACCTTACTGGCTAATGACCAACGCTGTAATAAAAAATGAAGATGCTAGTTAGGAATGAAGAACTTAGCGCCCTTCAGATACTTTTGAACTCCATCTTTGATCATCCATGGCCATTGGCTATGCATTGGTCTGATGGGAGTTGTAGTTCAACAACATCTGGAGGGCCACAGGTTACCTATTCTTGATGTAGCTGTTATGAGGGACCCCTGGAGCTTTAAGGTGATATTTCTCAGATCTCTGTAACGCTCAGAAAGGACATATGAATGCTAAGAAGCTTCATCTACACAGATTTATAGCTGGTAGTGCAAGGGGCCTGGACTAAGGTTACCAGATTTTTTTCAATGAATCCAGGGACACTTTTCAACTTCCTACTAAATAGATGGATTTTGTCAGGGGACTGATTTGTAAATCCGGGGACTGTCCCCGGGAAAAGGGGAAGTCTGGTAACCTTAGCCTAGACCTCTTAGGTGTGTTTCATGTGTCTTCCCTGAACTTTCAGCTTTCATTTTAAAAATAAACCAGTGGACAGGGGCACTGTTAGAGGGTGGCTAAGTGGCCTGAGTTCCAGATCTTTAGCATATGTCCCAGGATTCCTGCTCCTTTCCCTCTGTTTAAACCAGGCATACGCAAACTCGGCCCTCCAGATGTTTTGGGACTACAACTCCCATCATCCCTAGCTAACAGGACCAATGGTCAGGGATGATGGGAATTGTAGTTCCAAAACATCTGGAGGGCCGAGTTTGCCTATGCCTGGTTTAAACTCTCCCCCACCAGCTTCCATGGTGCCTGGGCATTCTGTACTCTGCAGTGCCAGTGAGGTCCCAGTAACTCACCATCTTAATTTGCTTGAAGTCCTAAGTAATATGTATATACTGTATTGGCCCGAATATAAGCCACACTTTTTTTCCAAATTGCGACTGTGAAAAGTCAAAGTGTGGCTTAGATTCAGAACCGAGTACTGCACGTCTGCCTCCTGGCACTACCACCCTGAATGGGGGCGGCCGGCGCCGGCTTGGGGAGGGAGTGCCAGGAGGCAAGCATGCAGCACACTCAGAACCGAGCGCTGGCCACCCCCGTTCCCCATTCAGGGTGGTAGGGGCGGGAGGCGGGCTGCACCCGGAAATAAGCCTTGAATTTTTAAGGGTGCAGCTTATTTGCTGGTGCGTCTTATATTCGTGCCAATAAGGTAGATAAAATTAACATGCACAAATGTTATGCAAATTTGTGTCATGGAACTGTGCCCTGAGTCTTTTAAGTACCTAGCAATGCCCCTGACATCGAGTCTCTAATCCAGTGTTCTGACAAATAAGTGCAAAAGGGCTTAGCTCTTGCTTTTAATTTTTTTTAAATTAAAATTGTATTTTTGTTTTGTTCATTGGTTTTGATCATGTAAGACTATCTGCATTTAGGGTTTTTTTTCTTGCTCTTTTCCATTTGGTTATGAATCTTCCATCCCAGTGTCATCTTAAACACCCACACACTTACCCGGCTGCAAAATTTCTGGCTACGAGCCTGCATGCATTCCTGAAACGTACTTGGTATGCTCTATGGCGGGTGCTGCATTTCCCTCCTTCCACAAAGGCAGGCTCTGAAATTTGAAATGAAGGAAGAAAAGAAGAAAAGAAAGAGGGGAAGCAGTATGAAGAATGTATTAGCAGGATCAATGTCTGCATTGCTTTGAGCTAAAAGATCTGGAAGCCCTCTTCACGTCCTGGTGTGTGTGTACCTCAGGTTCCTAATAGCAGCTGCAGCGCACAGCCTAGCACATTAATTCCGAGGCTGCCATAAATAGGGCTGTCAGACCTGAAATATCACTGAATTTCATTAATCTTGAAAGTGCATCACCATCCCTGCTCGGATATGGACTACCAGGCTATATTCATTACTTTGAAAACACGGGGGGGGGAGAGAAATATGGTGGCCCCCCTCAAAGAGGCAGCAAGGAGGGGCTTAACATGGCACATGAAACAAGTCTGCCTTGGCCTCATCTGTGGAGGAGAGGTTTGCATTGTATTATTGGACCAGGGAGGGAGAGGATTAAGGGACCGAGGGTCAGTGGCTCAGTGAGTAGACTGAGGTGATTTTTCAGGGGCAGGAAGGGGTCACAGAGAGTTTGAGGCTTTTCAGGCACTCGGAGCAGATGCTGTATACAAAGACAATGGACTGAGGCCAGCGAATTCAAGGTGCTAGACACTGAAAAGAATACCAATATGACTCGGGGTGGATCGAGTTGCTAAACAGCAAGCTGCTTAAAAACAGGTGGATTTTGAATAAGTGCAGGATACAGGAAGCAAATTAAAAAAATAGAAAGGAGAGGGAAATTGGGAGATTCCACTACTGATCTTTGTTTCTGCTAAGGAAAGTGAGCTGATTGTAATCTGTGTGTATATGATAAACTTGACACTCAGTGCCTCCCTGAATTATTCAGTAGGAGCTGTGATCTCAATTACAGGGTATATCCCAGAGGTACAAAGAGAAGGGAATATTTGGGACCATTCGAACTCTTTGATGCGGCATTTGAAAAGGCTGTGACAGATGGGCACTTGCATCCCCTGTAATCAAGCCGGTCCCTAACGGAGGAGCAAAGCGGATGAACAGGTCCAGCATGCTGCTTGATGTTCTGACCTGGCTGGTGTCCTCGCAGTTTGCGTAGCACTCCAGTATGAATGAAAAGGGGCGCGGGTGGCACTGTGGTCTAAACCACAGAGCCTAGGGCTTGCCAATTGGAAGGTCAGTGGTCCGAATCCCCGCGACGGGGTGAGCTCCCATTGTTTGGTCCCTGCTCCTGCCAACCTAGCAGTTCGAAAGCACATCAAGTGCAAGTAGATAAATAGGTACCACTCTGGCGGGAAGGTAAACGGCGTTTCCGTGCGCTGCTCTGGTTCGCCAGAAGCGGCTTAGTCATGCTGGCCACATGACCCGGAAGCTGTCAGAGGACAAACGCTGGCTCCCTTGGCCTATAGAGCGAGATGAGCGCGCAACCCCAGAGTCGTCCGCGACTGGACCTAACAGTCAGGGGTCCCTTTACCAGTATGAATGAGAATCTGGAAAGAAAGAGGGTGCAGAGATAGGAAGGAGCAAGTAACATTGCTCCACCATAGTGTCATAAGGCAATCAAGCAAATAGGAATCAGAAGAAATTTAAGGATTTGTATGGAGCAATATTTGCTTTCAAGCAGCTCTTGTTGTCAATATACCCTTGCTATAGCACACTCAGAAGACCCAGACATGCAGTTTTTCCTCTTTCCTCCCTATACATGCTTGGGGTAGTAGGGAGGTGGTCTTAAAGTGCCACAATATGTTTTGTTGTTTATGCTGCAGTAGACTAACACAGTTAAAGGTAAAGGGACCCCTGACTATTAGGTCCAGTCGTGGCCGACTCTGGGGTTGCGGCGCTCATCTCGCTTTATTGGCCGAGGGAGCCGGCATACAGCTGGTCATGTGGCCAGCATGACTAAGCCACTTCTGGTGAACCAGAGCAGCGCACGGAAACGCCGTTCACCTTCCCGCCGGAGCGGTACCTATTTATCTACTTGCACTTTGACGTGCTTTCGAACTGCTAGGTTGGCACAGTTACCCCTCTGGAATTTAAGAAACATTAGGATTATTTTGTCGAACACTATGACTGCTCATTCACATTGGTAAACCAGGCAGATTCCCAGCTATTGGTAAAGTAGTGTACACTACAGAGTTTTTAAGTATTATGACATGCATTTGATTTGTGATGCATTACCAAAATGTTTCAGAATCCACCATGAGTCTTGAAGGACATAGATAGGGAAGCCAACTTCTTGGATACTAGCTGTAGTCCAAAAAACCATGTACCATTACTACTTCATATTGACAATAAACTTTGCTGTTTATATTGTCTTTGGCAGGTGTCATGGTCTACCACTTTGATGGCATCTGGAACACTTCATCCAATTGTGGGATGCAATCCACTAGGAGCAGTCAAGTACAACATTCCTTGTCTTGCTAGAGTGGGCATGCAAGGGAATGTTTGGTCCAGCCAGTAGAACTTCCTGTTCTCCTGGCCTGGAGCATCCTTCCTTGCATGTGACTAGTAGGTGGGCGTGACCTGACCTGATCTAACAAAAAGTCCAGTCACACTGCCACCTTCTTCTCTTCGATCTTCCTTTTCATCCTGCGAACTTCCTGTACTGCTGGCTGCCAGCCAAGCAGTTTCCCTAGGTTATCTCCCATATGGGGTAAACCTGTTTGTACATATTTGTAATTTCAAGCCTAAAGCCTGCCTTCAGGGATCACACTGTGCTCTGCCTGATCGTGAGTAAAACTACTTTTTGTTACTTATGAATAAGACTTTGGTGTTTTTATTCTTTTAGGAGGGATTTACAAGGGGTCTTACCAGGAACATATTAGAACACATTTCAATCTGGACAAGAAGAAGAAGAAGAGTTTGGATTTGATATCCTGCCTTTCACTCCCCTTCAGGAGTCTCAAAGCGGCTCACAACCTCCTTTCCCTTCCTCCCCCACAACAAACACTCTGTGAGGTGAGTGAGGCTGAGAGACTTCAAAGAAGTGTGACTGGCCCAAGGTCACCCAGCAGCTGCATGTGGAGGAGCAGGGAAGCGAACCCGGTTCCCCAGATTACGAGTCTTTCGCTCTTAACCACTACACCACACTGACTCACTGTACCATTAGGCAAAGCCATTGTACCATTAGGCAAAGTGAGGCAGTTGCCTCAGGTGGCAAATATTGGAGGCGGCAACAGCTCCCACAGCTGTTGTTTCTGAAGCCCCCACCTCACCCCAACATTCCCCTTCATTGAAGTTCAGAGCTATGTGTGCCATACACTCTGTTTTGCACCCTCTAAAGCAGCCTGCTGCCCTCAGAACTACCAGTCACTGGTTTCTGTGCATGGAATCTACAGGCATCAAAATGTCTTGTGCTGATTCCGAAAGCAACTACCCTTTTTTAGGGTGATAGAAAGTAGAATTCAGGCACATCCCGATTGTGAAGTTAATTGCTACTTTTGAGAACTTACCTTTCAGATGTGTATGTAATACTCTTTTGAAACTCTGATCTTCTAAACCATTTTAAAATCATTTTAATTGGGTTTTAAAAGAATTTAACAGAATTAAGGAAGAAAATGGGGTTGTCATTCAATGTAAGCAGTGCAGCATGTTTAAACTAGCAAATCCCTCATTGTGACACACTCTGATAAAATGTAGGCTGTGTAGTGTGACTGGATTGTGAATATCTTAACAATAGAAAAATACGTTTCTCTAAAGTGGATTGCTTGTATCATAATGGATAAAGAGATCAGAAAGAAGGGAGAGAGGGAAATCTGAAAATGTCATGGACCGATACCACATATGAAGAAAAGATTAGTAAATTCTGAAGGCTTAACTCAGTCTTTGCCAACCTGGTGCCCTTCAGATATTTAAGTCTACAGCTCCCATCAGCCCCAGCCAGTCAGAGTTATATTCAAAAACATTTGGAGGAGGAGGAGGAGGAGTTTGGACTTGATATCCTGCCTTTCACTCCCCTTAAGGAGTCTCAAAGCGACTAACAATCTCCTTTCCCTTCCTCCCCCACAACAAACACTCTGTGAGGTGAGTGAGGCTGAGAGACTTCAGAGAAGTGTGACTGGCCCAAGGTCACCCAGCAGCTGCATTTGGAGGAGCAGGGAATCAAAACCGGTTCACCAGATTACGAGTCCACCACTCTTAACCACTACACCACACTGGTGGAGGACACCAGACTGATGAGAGGTTGGTTTCACTAATAGAGAGTTGCAGGGAAAATAATAATTAAATTATATCTGATTGCAATTCTTGCATCACATTACTCCTCTGACAGCACATTTAAGAACTGGGAACTGGAAAGTGACCCTATATATTGAATGAAGTAAAGATGCTAATCATGAGGTCCAATCGTGTGTTTTGGCTGCATGTCACAGTATCTTAATTCAGAAGAAGGGGAAGGAGAAAGTAATCATACATTTCTAAAGATTATATGTTTATTATATAAAGAATGCCCTGCTTTTCTTTATAACATAAATTCTAAAGCATCTTGATCTCAAATTTTAATTGTGTTTAAAAGCTATTGTTTGTTTAAGAATTGTATATCCCACCTTCCTCCCAAAGGACTCCAGTCCTTCAAGGGTGCCTTTGGTGTAATATGGCCTCTACATTTCTGCCCCCACTTGTCATTGCTATGTAAAGGTAAAGGTACCCCTGCCCGTACGGGCCAGTCGTGACCGACTCTAGGGTTTGCGCGCTCATCTCACTCTAGAGGCCAGGAGCCGGCACTGTCTGAAGACACTTCCGGGTCACGTGGCCAGCATGACTAAGCTGCAACTGGTGAGCCAGCACCAGCGGCGCGCACGGAAATGCCGTTTACCTTCCCGCTAAGTAAGCGGTTCCTATTTATCTACTTGCACTTAGGGGTGCTTTCGAACTGCTAGGTGGGCAGGAGCTGGGACCGAACGGCGGGAGCTCACCCCGCCGCGGGGATTCGAACAGCCGACCTTACGATCAGCAAGTCCTAGGCACTGAGGTTTTACCCACAGCGCCACCCACGTCCCCATTGCTATGTACTTACCATCAAACATAGTGACTCAGACAAGTGCAATAAGTAGAGGATTATGGATAAAACAAACTCATGGTAAGCACCTAAACCAAGGATAGGGAGCCTATGACCCTCCAGATTTCATTGGACTACAACCCCTCCATCCCCCACAGACATGATCATTGACCATGGTGGCTGGAGCTGATGAGCATTGGAGCCCCAACAATCAGGGCCATCTTAAGCATATCTGGCGCCGTGGTAGAAAGATCTCTCCGGTGGGCCCCCCCCATTTTCCAGAGTTGTTGACCTTTTCCCAAGCCTCTGTGGGGATCGCTCTCCTCCTAGGGGGCTTGGGAAGGAAACTGCACGACCGCCAGCCATATAGTTGGCGGGGCACAGCTTCCATCCTAAGCCTCTGCAGGGATCACTCTCCTCCCGCGGAGTCTTGGGAGGCAAGCTGCACTCCCGCCAGCCATATGGTTGATGGGGTGCAGCTGGTTGGCCTGCAGGAGGGAAAGGGGAGGCTGCCAGCAAAGCCACGCAGCTCCCCCACTTGCTGGGGCGCCCCTGAGAGCCAGCACCCTGGCGTAATGCACCAGTAAGCCCAATAGGAAAGACGGCTCTGCCAACAATACTTGAAGAGCAGCAGCTTCCCCATGTCTAATCTAAACACAGAGGCCACATGGAGCCTTCCAACATGCCCTCTATACTTGTTTTGTTTACTCCTCATGCAGCCCTGTATAATAATAATAATAATAATAATAATAATAATAATAATAATAATAATTTATTTGTAGCGCATCCATCTGGCTGTGTTTCCCCAGCCACTCTGGGCGGCTTCTAACAAAGAGCAAAAATACACTAAAATGTCACACATTAAAAACTTCCCTGAACAGGGCTGCCTTCAGATGTCTTCTGAATGTCAGGTAGTTCTTTATCTCTTTGACATCTGGTGGGAGGGCGTTCCACAGGGCGGGTGCCGCTACCGAGAAGGCGCTCTGCCTGGTTCCCTGTAGCTTTGCTTCTCGCAGTGAGGGAACCACCAGAAGGCCCTTGGTGCTGGACGTCAGTGTCTGGGCAAAACAATGGAGGTGGAGATGCTCCTTCAGGTATACTGGGCCGAGGCCGTTTAGGGCTTTATAGGTCAACACCAACACTTTGAATTGTAAAGGAAAGCTTTCTAAGATTTACTGTTTTCTATGTTTTTAATATATGCTGGAAGCCACCCAGAGTAGCTTGGGCAACCCAGTCAGATGGGCGAGGTACAAGTTACTATTTTTATTATTATTTAGTACTGTTTAGAGCAGATCTCAGTTGACTTCCAATTCTGTTGAACCAATGATGTTTTCCCTGCTCCTCAGTAAAGCAGGAGCCTGTCTGCCAAGAAGAGGAAAGGACAGGCCTTTATAATGCGTGATCTCTTCCTCTGTTTCCCCCACCTACTTCCCCACATTCTCTTCCACCACACTGTGGTCCAGCCTCAAGAAATGGAACCCAAGTTAGGGGTATGTACACAAAGGGGAGGAACTATGAAGAGATTGCCCGGCTCAGTTCCATATGAGGCAAAACTGGACTCACACTCCAAATACTGGAGTCACCAGGGGCAGAATACAAACTTAGTTCCCACCCCTGTGGTCTCCCTGAATACTAAACCCTTTAACTCTCTCCTTTATAGCTGCTTCTTGGGGAGGGGGGAATAGTTCTGTACTTGGGGGCAAAAAGTGCTTAGAAATTATGACAGTGAATGCCTCAGCCTCCATTAACTCGATGGAGGGATGGGCAATTCAATGTGTGCTTGGTACACAGAAATGCCTTATACATGCATATACAGTGGTACCTCTGGTTACGTACTTAATTCGTTCCGGAGGTCCGTACTTAACCTGAAACTGTTCTTAACCTGAAGCACCACTTTAGCTAATGGGGCCTCCTGCTGCCGCCGTGCGGTTGGAGCATGATTTCTGTTCTCATCCTGAAGCAAAGTTCTTAACCTAAAGCACTATTTCTGGGTTAGCGGAGTCTGTAACCTGAAGCATATGTAACCCGAGGTACCACTGTACACATTCCAGGGTTTCCCTGCAGTATACAAATTACTGTCTCAAGGCAAATCTTTAAAAAATGTAGTATAAACATTGACAACTGGGAAACAGTGGACTGCAAGAGCTCCAGTTGGAGAACAGCCTTTACCAAAGGTGTCATGGGCTTTGAAGACACTCGAACTCAGGACACAAGGGAGAAACGTGCTAAGAGGAAGGCACGCTTGGCAAATCCACACCGGGATCAACCCCCTGCCCAGAAACCAATCTCCCCATTGTAGAAGGACCTGTGGATCCAGAATTGGCCTCCACAGTCACTTACGGACTCACTGTTAAAACCGTGTTTATGGAAGACAATCTTACTCGGCCAAAGAAAGAAGAAGACTTCTACACACAAACACCACTCATCACAATGATAGACAGTTTCCACCTTAGCAGTACAGTGGTACCTCGGGTTAAGTACTTAATTCGTTCCGGAGGTCCGTTCTTAACCTGAAACTGTTCTTAACCTGAAGCACCACTTTAGCTAATGGGGCCTCCCGCTGCCGCCACACTGCCGGAACCCGATTTCTGTTCTTATCCTGAAGCAAAGTTCTTAACCTGAGGTAATATTTCTGGGTTAGCGGAGTCTGTAACCTGAAACGTATGTAACCTGAAGCGTATGTAACCCAAGGTACCACTGTGATGTCGGCCTCAGTCTTGTTGCTGCTTTCAGCAGCTGGACTCATCTGTGTGCTCAGCGGGACCCTGCCTGCACAGCATCCGTCTGATGGGCAGCTGGTTCAGAGCTGCTGATTTCCGGCAATGCTTTTCAATCCCGCCCTTCCATGCACACAGAATGCATACTTTCAGACTTTCTCCACCATCTGGTTGGGACCCCCTGCATCCAAGAGTGGAGCTGTCTATAGAATTCTATTCCTGGGAATTCACAGGGGGAAGATTCCATTTTTGCAGCGTCCTCTCTGCTTCATGCAAGCGGAAAGATCACTACGGCTTGTTTTTCAGAGGATGCCTACGGAAATGAATTTACTGCATGGCTATGAAGTGTGTGCAGACTGGTAGTTTACTTTCAGAATGCTGTTCAGCCCTTCCATCAGATACTTGAGATAGCCTGCTCAATTTAAAAAGAGGAACAGGTTTATAACCCTCTGTGCTGTGGAAAGAGATGAAGGAGCTAATACAATGGTCTAGTCAGGCAAAGGGACTCCGTTTTTCAGAACTGCTGTTCCCTCTCTGTAAGCTCCTTATCTCAGTTCCTCTGTGTTCCTCAAAGTAGACTAGTGATAGAAAAACAGGTAGCTTATTTGATGCCTTATCTACTCCCTGCTAGCTCAAAGGGTGAGATGTCTTGGAGGGGGGGTCCTTGATTGCACAATAGCATAAATTAACGAAAACAAAAGTGGAGCCCTGCTAGATCACACCCATCTAGTCCAGGATTGTGTTCCCCACAGTGGTCAGCTTGATGCCTGTGGGAAAGTAGTGCAATGATGCAGTTTTTAGAATCTGGATATAATGGGGTTCCAGGGAGGCCAGTCTTTAGATAGTGATGTGTTTTACTTCATCATGTGGTAAGCCAGCCCTGGGGTATTTGGGGTTCTTCCTGCTCATTCTGCTGTGAGGGACTCCAGACTTCTGTCCTAGAATCCTGCCCTGATGTCACCACCAATGGGACGCCCCTAAGCACAGTTGCATTCTCCAGCTCGCGTTCCCCCAAAACTGGTATTCAGGTGCATGGTGCTTCTGATTTTAGAAGTAGTATGCAGGCATCATAACATAACCATTGGTAGCCTTATCCTATATGAATATGACTAATCTCCCCTTAGAGCAGTCCCTAAGTTGGTGGCCATCCATACAGCTTGTGATAAACAAACCCTGCTAGTCCCTTATTATGAAGTTACTGACCCAAATTTACAGGATTCTCGTTGGAATTATTGAAGCATTGTATGTGATGTGCTTTAATACCCCCCAAATCCCTATAAATAGGATAAGGGGCAAACTATAAGTAGGGATTGGTGTAGTTACAGGTAGTAAGCCATGTTGGTCTGCCGTAGTTGAAACGAAATAAAAAAAAATCCTTCCAGTAGCACCTTTGTTGTTGTTGTTGAGTTGTTTAGTCGTGTCCGACTCTTCATGACCCCATGGACGAGAGCACGCCAGGCACTTCTGTCTTCCACTGCCTCCCGCAGTTTGGTCAAACTCATGCTGGTAGCTTTGAGAACACTATCCAACCATCTCGTCCTCTGTCGTCCCCTTCTCCTTGTGCCCTCCATCTTTCCCAACATCAGGGTCTTTTCCAGGGTGTCTTCTCTTCTCATGAGGTGGCCAAAGTATTGGAGCCTCAGCTTCAGGATCTGTCCTTCCAGTGAGTACTCAGGGCTGATTTCCTTAGGAATGGAGAGGTTTGATCTTTTTGCAGTCCATGGGACTCTCAAGAGTCTCCTCCAGCACCTTAGAGACCAGCTAAGTTTGTTATTGGTATGAGCTTTTGTGTGCATGCGCACTTCTTCAGATCTCATACCAATAACAAACTTAGTTGGTCTCTAAGGTGCTACTGGAAAGGGATTTTTTTAATTTTGTTTAGGGATTGGTGGGTGCGACAAAAGGATAAATGTGTCACACCACCATGATTGTACACCAAGCACCACGATGGCAGGCATCTCATTAGTTAATCTAAAGTTTGTGGAATAGCTACAAAAATGGCGATTGCATGAGTAAGATGATTTTATGAACTGCCTCTTAGAAAGGGGTCAGAATGGGGAAGGAGTGTCAAGGAGGCTGCTGACCACAAAGCAATGTCCACAGAACCTAAAGGTTTTTGTAAACTGGTGGAGAATGGGGAGGTGTCAATATCCAAACCAGTTGTTGTTGTTGTGGAGTTCATTTTCTGCTTCTTAAAATCAGAAGGCTACATATTCATCAGCTGTAGAACATGCTTAGCTGTCCTTTTGCACAACCCAGGACTTGGCTTAGACATGTGCAGTTTCTCATAAACCCTCTCCCCCTCTCCCTTGCCTGGCCCCAGGAAGTAACTGAGATGTTTGTATATCTCACATGGCTCACTTTGTGATTGAATAGCTCAAGTCATTTGCATGGCCTGTGCAGCTGTCCCGGGCAGCTGTGAGCCCTTTGTGATAGCATGTGTGTCCGACACACTTGCAAATCAATAAGAGGGTGGGGGGAGTTCAATAAAAGAGAAAAGGGCGGGGGGAGGAAGTGACAGTTTCTGGAGTGTAGGATAATACACTGATAATTTTTTTAAAGTAATTTTTAAACTTCTGCCGGATAGATTTGCCACTGATAAATCTGTATGCAAAGGACGATTCTGGGGTGCATTTTAGGCTGCTCACTCAAGTTCGCATCCTGGTCTGTTGCGTTTCCTCACTTTGACCCTGTGCAAACTTTGGCTGACCTACAGCACATCGAGGCCACTAATTTATATTGGGTTGTTAAATATTCCCTCACGGCCTGTTTGGTGAGAAGTGGATCATGGGAGACTATACTTTCTGTAATATTCATTTAGAAATGTACCAACAGAGCACAGAGGTAAAGGGACCCCTGACCATTAGGTCCAGTTGTGACCGACTCTGGGGTTGCGGCGCTCATCTCGTTTTATTGGCCGAGGGAGCCAGCATACAGCTTCTGGGTCATGTGGCCAGCATGACTAAGCCACTTCTGGCAAACCAGAGTAGTGCTTGGAAACGCTGTTTACCTTCCCGCCAGAGTGGTACCTATTTATCTACTTGCACTTTGACGTGCTTTCGAACTGCTAGATGAGCAGGAGCAGGGACCGAGCAACGGGAGCTCACCCCGTCGCAGGGATTCAAACCGCTGACCTGCTGATCGGCAAGCCCTAGGTTCTGTGGTTTAACCCACAGCGCCACCTGCATAAGTGGAGGCAAACAAGCATCCAGGCAAGGCAGCCTATCTATTCCCTCGCAGGATCAGATTGTCAGGGAAAGGCACTGAACTTGCCTTCAATCAACCCATCACTCACCTTCCCCACTGCAGATAAATTGTTCAGTCAAGGGACCATCCACACCCATCAAGAAACATTAACACTGTTTTGTCAAATCCCACTCTAGTTAGGTATGACCAGGGTGGTGTAGTCATCCACAGCAATGGGACCACAAAAGTATGACATCTTGGCTTATCCCCAAATAATCTTGGGAACTGTAGTTTGGTGAGAGTGCTGAGAATTCAGTTAGAGCTCCCTTGGCTCCAGCACTAGCACCAAACCACTCCCTGGGGTTCTTTGAGAAGAGGGTACAAATATTAAACCAGTTTTAAGTTGGTACAGATGCCTCTATATCTGTGTCCATCATACATTTGCAGCAGTGCCTTTCAGGGGATGATCTGCTATGCTGGTCAAGCTGTGTTTCAAAAAAGTCTTCCACTGCTGATTTTTTAAATGTAGAAATAGAAGGGTCCCTGGTTGCAGTTTGATAACCACTTACTTAAATGATGCAGTCATATGAAATTGTGAAGCAAGCACGCTCTATTTAAACAATTCAGTGGGTTTATGATGCTAGTCCATGCTGCAATGATAAGGATTTCTTTAAAAAATATATCTGTTAAGTTGTGGGTGAACATATCAGACGACACAGCGATTCTTCAAACAGCTCTTGTTTATTCAGAGGCCAGAACAGAACTGAACTGAAGGGCTCAGTCAGCCTGCTTATATAGAGCTCCAGTACAACGTTACTGTAGCAACTTTCTAAAACTATCCAATCACTGAACGTCACTTTCGATCCTTCATTTGTATACAAACTATCCAATCACTGAACGTCACTTTCGATCCTTCATTTGCATAACTATCTACAGTATCCCCTGCTGGCCCAGGGTGAGAACTTCAGTACATAACAATATCCTTTTGTGAAAACAAATTATTCAACTAAGATGTTGCAGACTGTGAAATGTTTAGTATGCTCCAGAGTCATCTGGATGAGAGAGTACTGGAGGGTTTTTGCAACATACAGTGGTACCTTGGTTCTCAAACCCCTTGGTACTCAAACAACTTGGAACCCAAACACTGCAAACCCAGAAGTAAGTGTTCTGGTTTGCAAACATTTTTCGGAAGCCAAACGTCCTCCGTTTTGAGTGTTATGCTTCTGTTTTGAGTGCCACACTTCCGATATGAGTGTTACGCTGAGGTTTGTCTGTTTTTGCTATTTATTTTGCATTTTTGTTTTTGCGGCTCTTTTGTTTTTGTGACTGTGTGGAACCCAGTTCAGCTACTGATTGATTGTGTGACTGCAGTACATTGTTTATTGCTTTCATTTTATGGATCAATTGTCTCGTTAGATAGTAAAATTCATGTTAAACTGCTGTTTTAGGGGTTGTTTTAAAAGTCTGGAACAGATTAATCCACTTTGCATTACTTTCTATGGGAAAGCGTGCCTTGGTTTTGGAACGCTTTGGTTTTGGAACAGACTTCCGGAACAGATTCAGTTTCAGAACCAAGGTACCACTGTACTGTTTATTTAGTAGCAAGCAAGCAAGCAAGCAAGCGCACATGTCATAATTGTCCGAAAGCAACATCTTCTGTGATCCTGAAATGCTGTTTCATAAGTTAGAAATCTCATGGCAGTCTTTCTTAGCTAGATTCAAAATTTACATGGCTTTCTTGTTCTCTGACATGCATTCGTATGCATCAGGGGTGCCAACTTGAATAAAATATTGAGGGAAACCAGGTAAACCCTGGCCCGCATAATCGATCATATGACGTGATGCATATACACCATTTGAATGGCAATGCCCATCAACTTTGGGGGCCCCAGCCCCCTCAAATATTTTATTGTGGGGGCCAAAGACCTCTCGGCCCCCAGGAGTTGGCTCCTATGCTACTGCATATTTACTCAGAAGTTGCACTGCGTTCAGAGGAGCTTACTCCACCTAGGATTGCAGTTTGACCTCAAAAGTGCACAAATCATCCTTTTTACCTCCCATTGTCAACCAAGCAAGTGGGTGTTACACATTTAGGACAGACATTGGACACGAAGTCCAACATCCACTGCTGAACTAGATACGGAATTGAGGGGGACATTTTTCTCAGCTGGTCTACGTTCTGCAACAATATCCAGATAAAACTGTAGCCTTTATAATTAATATTCTAACCTGGTTGGCAAATCTGAGATACACTTTTTCCTTAATAATGGACTGTCATTTTGTCTAATTCAACTAAGGGTGCTTCTAGATGGGGGCCTTATAGCGCCAATAGGTCTTTGAGATCTACAAATACAGTGGTACCTCTGGATACGAACAGGATCCGTTCCAGATCACTGTTCACATCCTGAAGCGAACGCAACCCGTGTCTGCGGGTCGCGATTCGCTGCTTCTGCGCATGCGCGTGATGTCATTTTGAACAACTGCGCATGCGCAAGCGGTGAAACCCAGAAGTAACGCGCTCCGTTGCTTCCGGTTCACCGCGGAGCACAACCCGAAAGTACTCAACCTGAAGCATATTTAACCTGAGGTACGACTGTAATTGGACTAGATGACGCTATGGGTCCCTTCCAACTCTACAATTCTAATAAGCATCCATCCTCATAATATTTTTGGCAACATTGTCACAGGACCCAATAATTGTTGTTGTTTAGTTGTTTAGTCGTGTCCGGCTCTTCGTGACCCCATGGACCAGAGCACACCAGGCACTCCTGTCTTCCACTGCCTCCCACAGTTTGGTCAAACTCGTGCTGGTAGCTTCGAGAACACTGTCCAACCATCTCGTCCTCTGTCGTCCCCTTCTCCTTGTGCCCTCCATCTTTCCCAACATCAGGGACTTTTTCAGGGACCCAATAATGCCAGACCCCAAATCTAACATCACAAGTGGCAACGGTAATAAACCACTAGATGAACATTTCAGTCTATGCCACTGATCTTAAGTAAAGGTAAAGGTACCCCTGCCCGTACGGGCCAGTCTTGACAGACTCTGGGGTTGGTGCGCCCATCTCACTCTATAGGCCGGGGGCCAGCGCTGTCCGGAGACACTTCCGGGTCACGTGGCCAGCGTGACATCGCTGCTCTGGCGAGCCAGAGCCGCACACGGAAACGCCGTTTACCTTCCCGCTAGAAAGCGGTCCCTATTTATCTACTTGCACCCGGGGGTGCTTTCGAACTGCTAGGTTGGCAGGCGCTGGGACCGAGCAACGGGAGCGCACCCCGCCGCGGGGATTCGAACCGCCGACCTTTCGATCGGCAAGCCCTAGGAGCTGAGGCTTTTAATTGCCATAATTGAGCGAAGGACTTTCAAAGGATGCCTCCGTTATGAAACTGCTGGATTAAAATTCAGAAAGGAGTTCCACTCGGTTCATCTGGCTAGGAATAGAGACAATGCTTTCCTTTTCTAGTACAGATGTTAATTAGCTTAGCATGGCCATGTTGTTTTATCACCTATTACTGCTGTTGTGAAGAGTCGCTGTGATTGTTTTGCAAGCGGCTCTAGCAGAATTGGCACAATCTTGCATTTATTTCTTTTCTCCGTGATTATGCTGCTTACAACTCTCTGCCCACCCTACATCTTACAATCATGTGCATAACTGATTACTGATGAAGCGGACTCTAGAACTTGAAAGCATGTGCCATTATAAAATGTGTTAACGACTCTAAAGTGTCCCTAAAACTTATTTTTTTAAAATAACAACCCTTTAGCATTCTTGAAGAAGGAAAAGAAATTTGCCCGTATCTGAAGTGCACCCAAAACCAGTCTGACCAGAGCAAGCAGGATAAAATACCGCATTTTTTGCTCTATAAGACTCACTTTTTCCCTCCTAAAAAGTAAGGGGAAATGTGTGTGCGTCTTATGGAGCGGATGCAGGCTGCGCAGCTATCCCAGAAGCCAGAACAGCAAGAGGGATTGCTGCTTTCACTGCGCAGCGATCCCTCTTGCTGTTCTGGCTTCTGAGATTCAGAATATTTTTTTTCTTGTTTTCCTCCTCCAAAAACTAGATGCGTCTTGTGGTCTGGTGCGTCTTATAGAGTGAAAAATACGGTACTTTCAAATACATGCATGTCTTTGTAGCAGTGTGCCATCAAAGAGCCCCTTGCCCTGGAAGGCAAGTAGGAAACAGTGGTTAAGCTATCATTCTGTGAAGGTCCCTCTCTATAATGTAATAGGACTACTATTGTGCTGTCACCTGTAGAGATGACCTTCTCTCTAGGGATTTGTTTTGTTAATAGCTAAAGATGCTGCCTCAATGGGCATTGATGACTAATAGCTGCTTGCTTGAATGAGCATTGATGATGGCTTTTGATGGCTCCTTGTCACTGCTGCTGAGCACCTCCTAGTTGTTTCAGAGAGGGCGGAGGGAAACAGTTTTGTAGTTGAAAGACAGAAGTTGTGTTTTTATCTAGAAGAAGCAGAGAAGTGGGGCTGTAAGAGCATGTTATTTCCTTTGGGGGGAACTGAAGGTGCCTTAAAGGCACACTAACAGGGACGCGGGTGGCGCTGTGGGTAAAACCTCAGTGCCTAGGACTTGCTGATCGCAAGGTCGGCGGTTCGAATCCCCACGGCGGGGTGAGCTCCCATCGTTCGGTCCCAGCTCCTGCCCACCTAGCAGTTCGAAAGCACCCCTAAGTGCAAGTAGATAAATAGGTATTGCTTTATAGTGCAAAGGTAAACGGCATTTCCGTGTGCGGCACTGGTGCTGGCTCGCCAGTTGCAGCTTCGTCACGCTGGCCACGTGACCCGGAAGTGTCTCCGGACAGCGCTGGCTCCCGACCTCTTGAGCGAGATGAGCGCGCAACCCTAGAGTCGGACACGACTGGCCCGTACGGGCAGGGGTACCTTTACCTTTTAACTGCCTGAAAGCTTGCCTGCTCCTCTGGCTCACTGTGTGCAGTTTTTTAAAAAAAGAATCTTATAAAATGCACCATATGTTTCCAGGCCTCTTTAAAAAATGTATTTATTAACTGACTTTCAAGAATCGATGTTTATAAAGAAACAATAATTAAACTAGTGCATCCTTCCTTCCAATTCCTCCCCCTCTTCTCTCATTGAGTCTCTGGATTCCTCATTACCTTCATTAAGGTAAGTTTAAATTCCATACTTGTCTGGATGTTTGCCTAGTGTAACATCAGTTATGCTATGGCTACCTTAATAGAGCCAGTCATAATTTTCTGTGTGTTACCTACCAGTGTGACCTTTGTCCTTTCGCTGTTTCGAATATACTGGATGAAGTAGCGCATTGTTCAGCAAAATCATTGGGATCTGTGTTGTTGTTCTTTGCTTTTAGCCATGGGTAGGCAAACTAAGGGACGTGAGTGGCGCTGTGGGTTAAACCACAGAGCCTAGGACTTGCCAATCAGAAGGTTGGCGGTTCGAATCCCTGCAATGGGGTGAGCTGCCGTTGCTCGGTCCCTGCTCCTGCCAACCTAGCAGTTCAAAAGCACATCAAAGTGCAAGTAGATAAATAGGTACCGCTCCGGCGGGAAGGTAAGTGGCGTTTCCGTGCGTTGCTCTGGTTCGCCAGAAGCAGCTTAGTCATGCTGGCCACATGACCCAGAAGCTGTACGCCGGCTCCCTCGGCCAATAAAGCGAGATGAGCGCCGCAACCCCAGAGTCTGTCACGACTGGACCTAATGGTCAGGGGTCCCTTTACCTTTACCTAGGCAAACTAAGGCCCAGGGGCCAGATCCAGCCCAATCGCCTTCTCAATCCGGCCCGCGGACAGTCCAGGAATCAGTGTGTTTTTAGATGAGTAGAATGCGTCCTTTTATTTAAAATACATCTCTGGGTTATTTGTGGGGCATAGGAATTCATTCATTTTTTAAAAAAATATAGTCCGGCCCCCCACAAGGTCTGAGGGACAGTGGACCGGCCCCTTGCTGAAAAAGTTTGCTGACCCCTGCAGCTGTTTCATTAATGAGTGCCATTTGGTACACTTTTTGAAGCCACTGAAGTCATGTTAGAAGACAACTGATGGTTTTGCCACCACTACTGGGTGAGTACCTGGGGCACGGACTGCAGCTGAGAGCTCCAACCACTTGCAGAAATGGCAAAAGCCATGTTCCCCGCCCCACGCCAAAATTCTGACGGCCAAAGCACACTTTCTCCTCTGACTAGATGTTCACTCTTACACCCAAGAAGGTTTATTTTTAGATTGTGGAGGAGTGACTCACCTTCAGAAGAGGTCCTCCCTTGTGTGTTTGAGTCACTGTTCTGGAAGGTCCTTTTCATTGCAAGAAAGGAGGTGTGGAACAGTGACTCATTCATAGACACCGGACAGGGAGATGCTCTTCCAAGGGTAATTCTGTGGCATCTCTACATTGGGAGTGACTGAATGGTCCAAGCAGACCCACTGCAGAACAGTGGAGGCTGCCCTCAGTCAACTTCCAGCTGTCTGCCTTCTTCCTTACATCCACTTGCTGGCAGCTTCTTCCTCCATAGCCTCAGCATTGCCTTCAGCAAAAAGGAGGAGGAGGGCAAAGCTTGAATTAGTGGGCTCTGCCTGTCATTGGCTCTGGCTCCACCTACTGTTGGTCTCTGTGCTGCCTGCCTAATGGGCACCAGCCACCACTGATGCAGAGACTTGCTCCCACCAGACCCTGGTTAGGAGAGAGGCGTCTCATGCAGAGTAGCAGTGCGCACTGTGTTCTGTGGAGAAAGGTTCATTGGGCTCACGGGAGTCTTTCATTAATTACAGACCCTCCAAGTGTCCCAGGAACAGTCCCGGATTTACAGAGCCATCCCAATTTCTGATATAATCCCATAATGTCCTTTCCCCCACTTAGGTAAAGGTAAAGGGACCCCTGACCATTAGGTCCAGTCGTGGCCGACTCTGGGGTTGCGGCGCTCATCTTGCTTTACTGGCTGAGGGAGCCGGCGTACAGCTTCCGGGTCATGTGACCAGCATGACTAAGCCGCTTCTGGCGAACCAGAGCAGCGCACGGAAACGCCATTTACCTTCCCGCTGGAACAGTACTTGTGGGTTAAACCACAGAGTCTAGGACTTGCCTATCAGAAGGTTGGCGGTTCGAATCCCTGGCACGGGGTGAGCTCCCGTTGCTCGGTCCCAGCTCCTGCCAACCTAGCAGTTTGAAAGCACGTCAAGCGCAAGTAGATAAATAGGTACCGCTCTGGCGGGAAGGTAAACGGCGTTTCCGTGTGCTGCTCTGGTTCGCCAGAAGCGGCTTAGTCATGCTGGCCACATGACCCGGAAGCTGTACGCCGGCTCCCTCGGCCAATAAAGCGAGATGAGCGCTGCAACCCCAGAGTCGGCCATGACTGGACCTAATGGTCAGGGGTCCCTTTACCTTTACTTTGATGTACTTTTGAACTGCGAGGTTGGCAGGAGCAGGGACCGAGCAACGGGAGCTCACTCCGTTGCAGGGATTCAAACCGCTGACCTTCTGATCACTAGGCTCTGTGGTTTAACCCACAGCACCACCCACATCCCTTTCCCCACTTAGGATGTCCCTATTTTCATTGGAGAAATGTTGGGAGGGTATGTAATTATCATATATCTTGCAACACTTCAAATCATAGCTGTCAACTTTCAGATTTGAAAATAAGGGATCAGCAGCCTCACCTGTCCCGGGGACAGTCTGCGGGATATCGAACAATCTGGGATAGCAGCAGGAAGCAGTGGGAAACGGTGCTGGAACAAGGGAATTTCCCGCAAAAAAAGGGAAGGTTGACAGCTATGCTTCAAATTCACTTGTAAATCCTCACGTGATCATGCCTTGCCCCTCCCTGACACTAAAGAAGCAGTCACATGTCCAGAAGCACACGGGTATCAGGTAGGTGTGTGTGTGTGTCCGTGTGAAACAGCACATGAGTTCCTGCTTCGCTCTCACACATTCACTGAATATTCGGAGAGGTTAAAACACAATTTCTACTTGCTTGATTTCCATAAACCTTCTTTTATAAACCTTCTTTGGCAGAAATAGATAAACTATTATTACCATGCTAACTTAATGGCTTTTTCATATACCTTCTTTCACCTCCTCAATACAAAGAATAATTTGTTTGCTTTCTAAATGTGTGTTAGCGGGACAACTTGGGGTGGGGGGGTATGCGGCAATTCTCGAGCAGGCAATTCAGAATAATCAATGAAGCTCTTTCAGGCTCAAGGTACAATCTTAAGTGTAATGGTATTTTTCCACCCTAAACTGAGAAATGTGCTTCAGGCCTGCGCACTTAGCAGTCTGCGGCGGCTTCATAACATCTGCCTATGGGGGAAAGTTATTGCTCAACGCTCAGGAATGCATAGCCAATGTGACAGCAATAGGAAATAACCTCAGAGATTATAGTGGGGGCCACGAAGGGGCAGTGAATTCAAAACACAGACTGAATGTAAACAACATCTTTAGGCTGCAGGACTTCTTCCTTGAGAGATTTCACAGCAGCAAAGGCCTGTAGTTATGAAAGAAACACACCAGGAAGATGTCGATTAATCATTTTTTTAAAAAAAATAGATGGGATACAAATGTACTGCAACACTAATTCAGTCATGCAAAATTTTAGAAAAAGTTGATTATTTAAAATATAAAAACGGGGTGGAAGGTATTTCTTCTCTCACCCATGGAACAGAATGCCTCTCTTCTGAGATGGTGCCTACCATTAGGCAAATTGCAGCAGCCAGTTTTGGGTGTTAGGGAAGGGAAGGGAAGCAAGTTGTTAGTTATTCATATTTTATTGTATTTTTTTCCTGCAAGGCAGGAGCTCCATACTGGGATTTTCTGCCTCATTTTGCCAAGTGACTTGACAGGCCTTGGGTACTATGTACCTTCATTTTAGGGAATGGGGCAGCATAAGTGGTCTCAATTGATGAATCGATTGATGAAAGCTCCTAAGGCTTCTTTAATCATAGGACAATCCTATCAAAATGTTTCACCTATTCCCCTCGGCTTCCCCTTCCTTTTTCTGAACTGTGAGAGAGATGCATTTAGAACTAAGCTGCAAAATGTAGATGCTGATGATAGAAGTTTCATCTCTCCCATGTCATGCGTTTAGAAATGTGTGAGGCGGTGGCGGCAGGAACACACCAGCAAACTGAAGACCCGGAAGGACACATATTCAGTATCACTGCGAAAGAGATGTACGCTCAATAGAGCGATACACACATAGGGCTACTCCGCAGGAGGAATAAACCTGGTTGTCCCTGAATTCCCCCTTGCATTGAAGAAGCTTGCATGCACATATGGCCCTTCCAGAATTGGTCCGTTTTAAAGAAAGGAAGCTGGTGGACTCTCCTTCCTTGGAGGTTTTTAAGCAGAGGTTGGAGGGCCATCTGTCACGGATGCTTTAGTTGAGATTCCTTCATTGCAGGGGGGTGGACTAGATGACGCTCCAGGTTCCTTCCAGCTACCATATTTTTTGCTCTATAAGACTCACTTTTTCCCTCCTAAAAAGTAAGGGGAAATGTGTGTGTGTCTTATGGAGCGAATGCAGGCTGCGCAGCTATCCCAGAAGCCAGAACAGCGAGAGGGATTGCTGCTTTTGTTGCGCAGCGATCCCTCTTGCTGTTCTGGCTTCTGAGATTCAGAATATTTTTTTTCTTGTTTTCCTCCTCCAAAAACTAGGTGCGTCTTGTGGTCTGGTGCGACTTATGGAGCGAAAAATACGGTAAATAGACATGTGGCAGTTTACTCTTCACTCTCTTTTTATTTTATTTTTACAAAGCCCATCAGTTGTCTCTCCACTGCACAAATTACACTGTGTGAACGCTTGGGGACGGACAGACTGAAAATGCATACAAACCCCATGCGTCTTATGGTCTGATGCGTCTTATACAGCGAAAAATACGGTATGCAATTCTGTGATTCCCCCCAGAGCTATATAATTTCAGCATAACTTGTGAAAAACGCTATGTGCATTGCAAAGGATCTTGAAGTGTGTTGTATATCCATGTGGGACCAGCAAAAATATTATGGTTGGGGTATTTCGGGTAGGGTATGAGAACAGAATACTCCAGTTATTAGGTAAGGTAAAGGAAAAGGACCTCTGGATGGTTACGTCCAGTCAAAGGCAACTATGGGGTTGCGGCTCTCATCTCGCTTTCAGGCCGAGGGAGTTGGTGTTTTTCCACAGACAGCTTTCCAGGTCATGTGGTCAGCAGGACTAAACCACTTTTGGCGCAACGGAACACCGTGACGAAAACCAGAGCGCATGGAAATGCCATTTACCTTCCCGCCACAGTGGTACCTATTTATCTGCTTGCGCTGGTATGCTTTCAAACTGTTAAGTTGTCAGGAGCTTGGACAGAGCAACAGGAGCTCACCCCATCATGGGGATTCAAACCACCGACCTTCTGATTGCCAAGCCCAAGAGCAGGGGTCAGCTCACTTCGGAGGCGGCTCATGGGCCGGTCAAACAACCTCCGAGGGCTGCTTCCAGCCCATGGGCCTTAGGTTGCTGACCCCTGCCCAAGAGGCTCAGTGGTTTAGACCAAAGCGCCACCCTCATCCCTCCAGTTATTAACCAACCAGTCAACTAGTGCTGCTCAGCTTATAAGCATTGCACAATTAATGTGTATTCTTTCAGGCATCTGAGTGAACTTTGCCCTTTCTTGTGTCATGCATATTCATATTTAGTTATGACTGACAGCATCCCATCAAAAGCCAATCCCAGAATGGACTGGCATGTTAGACTGCCACTTTTTTCCCCAACCCTAGGCTCACCAGAACATACGAAAGCACAGGCCTTGCTAATTGATTTCCCCTCCTGCTCCACTTAAACCTATTCACAGGTTCATCACAGGTCATCAAGATTTGCAAATGAGTCAGAGCTGCTTTTTTTTTTTTTTTAGGGGACAACGGAGGACGAGATGGTTGGATGGTGTTCTCGAAGCTACCAGCATGAATTTGACTAAACTGCGGGAGGCAGTAGAAGACAGAAGTGCCTGGCATGCTCTGGTCCATGGGGTCACAAAGAGTCGGACACGACTAAACGACTGAACAACAACAACACTTTTTTTTTTGCAGGGCTGCATTGTGGATCCTAGACTGGACAGAGGGAAAAGCAGACCATCAGAGTATATTTGACACAATATCATTCTAGGATTCTATGAATTCAAAATGGTGGCATCAAAGCGTAATGCATAGGAAAGGTGCATGAAAGATCTGCACGTTTCCACAAGTGCAGTAACAGCGCAAAGAGGCAATCCATTAAGTGTAAGCACAGGGGTGGCATGACCTGTTTCAAAGCAAATTCATCCTCATGGAGATTGAATTTCATATGCAGGGACTGAATGTCCAAAACCAAATGGCCTTATATACATTCATGAGAAGGACATGTTTTATATGGAAGAAAACATTTTCATTGGTTTTTTTTTAAAAAGCTGTGTAAGGTGTGTACCCCTTTCTGTTTCCTTTGCAACTGAGTCTCAGCAAAAATGTTGGGAGGGGGAAAACAAAACCAATTTCTGGAAATGGATCCTCAGCGTGCAGGAGAATTTTCTAGCTGCTTGCAGGTGGTGCTGTCGGTTAAACCACAGAGCCTAGGACCTGCCGATCAGAAGGTCGGCGGTTCGAATCCCTGCAACGGGGTGAGCTCCTGTTGCTCCGTCCCAGCTCCTGCCAACCTAGCAGTTCGAAAGCACGTCAAAGTGCAAGTAGATAAATAGGTACCACTCTGGTGGGAAGGTAAACGGTGTTTCCGTGCGCTGCTCTGGTTTGCCAGAAGCGGCTTAGTCATGCTGGCCACATGACCAAACAGCCTCCTTGGATTTCACCTGTGATCTGGAGTAACCTTATCCTATCACCACTTGGATCGCTGAAATTAGTGGGAACAAGGACAAGGCTTTCTCTGTGGTGGCCCCACAGCTATGACATTCTTTGCCAGTGGTCCTGCAGGAAGCTGCCATGCTTCAGTTCTTCCAGAATGCCTTGAAACCCTGTCGGTTTTAGATGGTCTATGCATGAACAACGTTTTCTGACTGGGATGTTAACTTTTGCTTTTAACAGTTTGTACGGCAGTAATTGTTTTTTATTGCTGTTAGTGGACGGATTGTGTTTTAGTGCTGATTTATTGTCGTGGTTTTATTGTTGATATCCTGCCTTTACTGTGTAAGCTGCCTTGAAAGAGTTGTACTCAGAAAGGTGGCCTATAATTAATTAAGAATAAATAAGTTGAAAATGCTACTCTCTCATTTTCTCCTTTCATGGAGGAGGAGTGCAAGTACATAATAAAATAAAATGGTTAAACTGGTCTCTAGCTTCATCTGGGTAGGAAATGCTGAAAGAAACAAATATTCTGTTTTGACCGAAGGGCAGAATCTTTTCCAAGTGTTCCCTTGAAGGAAACAACAAAGACGGCAACATCCCTCTTCTTGGAAAGCAGAATGGGCGCATGACGAGAACAATTCTATTTCTCAGTGGGATATGACAGGGCACTTGCCATTTGCTTCTTGAACATAGACGCAAGCCTTTTTCAGTCCACACCACCATCCCATGTGCTGATGGCCCACCCATTGAATTCTGCCATAATTCATGTGCAATCCATAAAGACCAGCTGCCCAGACATTTGACTTGGAAGCTGGAGTTTTGAATGGCTTGTGTTGTGTGTGAGCATGAGAACGAGAAAGCTTGCCAACATTCTATTCATCCCTAGTCATTTTCATTCACGAGAGGCAAAGGCTGTGCCCAGGAGATCCAGCTCTGGGTCAACCCAGGAGAGGTCCAGTGCAAAAGGCTATGCAACTCTGCTAATACCCCTGTGTATTGTTTTGGACGGAATGTGGATGTCTTTCTTTCTTTTCTTTTTGTATAAAATAAGGATGGGAGGCCTGTGGCCCTACAACTCAAATCATCATTGACCATTGGACATGCTGGCTAGGGCTGATGAAAGCTAGAGTCCGGTAACATCTGAGAGGCCACAAATTCCTTGTCCCTGCTATCAAGCTAGCAGTACTTGTTCGTTCCAGAGACAGTGTTCAATATGCTCCTGGATTCCTTTATACAGAAACTAGACAGTATACTATGGCTGCAATCCCGTGCTCCCTTGGAAATAAATCCACTGGAAGTGCATCTTAAGGTAAAGGTAAAGGGACCCCTGACCATTAGGTCCAGTCGTGGCTAACTCTGGGGTTGTGGCGCTCATCTCACTTTATTGGCCGAGGGAGCCGGCGTACAGCTTCCGGGTCATGTGGCCAGCATGACTAAGCCGCTTCTGACAAACCAAAGCAGTGCATGGAAACGCCGTTTACCTTCCCGCCAGAGCGGTACCTATTTATCTACTTGCACTTTGACGTGCTTTTGAACTGCTAGGTGGGCAGGAGCTGGGAATGAGCAACGGGAGCTCACCCCGTTGTGGGGATTCGAACCACCAACCTTCTGATTGGCAAGCCCTAGGATCTGTGGTTTAACACACAGCGCCACCTGCGTCCCTCTGGAAGTGCATCTTACATCAAAGTAAACCTGCTTAGGGATCACAGTGCACATGTCCAAGGGAAGGCAACAAGCTTTGCAGTTGAAGGGAAAGCAGATAGGTTGATCAAATGGTGAATGCTTATGTTTTGCCTCAAATGTAGCTCATCTCTTACAGCCATGTGATCTAATGCAATAATAACACTATTTTCCTTCTGGGTCTTTGATTCCATACTGCAGCTCTCAGTTTTTGTGCTTCATTAGGCTTTGTCTAGACTCCTCACTCTCCTTTCCTGCTAGTCCAATGCAGATGCAGGAGCGATGCTGGCAAGCTACTTTATATCTTTCCCTCTTTTTTTGAAAGGAAAAACAAAACAGCACATCTGGGTAGTGATCATCCAGTCTTTGGAACACCAGCACAACTTGGACACTGACCTTTAGCTCACACATGCAGATCCTCAGTGGATTTCTTGATTGCTGTACACTTAATGATTGGCAGCCGAAGATGCAAGTGTTATGTTTCGGAAAGATGTGAGATGCTATAAAGATTATAGCTGAAGAATTGACACTTTTGAATTATGGTGCTGGAGGAGACTCTTGAGAGTGCCATGGACTGCAAGAAGATCAAACCTCTCCATTCTGAAGGAAATCAGCCCTGAGTGCTCACTGGAAGGACAGATCCTGAAGAAGATCAAACCTATCCATTCTGAAGGAAATCAGCCCTGAGTGCTCACTGGAAGGACAGGTCCTGAAGCTGAGGCTCCAATACTTTGGCCACCTCATGAGAAGAGAAGACTCCCTGGAAAAGACCCTGATGTTGGGAAAGATGGAGGGCACAAGGAGAAGGGGACAACAGAGGACGAGATGGTTGGACAGTGTTCTCGAAGCTACCAGCATGAGTTTGACCAAACTGCGGGAGGCAGTGGAAGACAGGAGTGCCTGGCGTGCTCTGGTCCATGGGGTCACGAAGAGTCGGACACGACTAAATGACTAAACAACATAAAGATTATATCTTTGGGGTTAGACCTGCAACGATCTGTTCACACATGCAAGTGTAGCACACATATGTGTGAAGCAGCCCTCCTTCACTGTTCAGTCTCGAACAGCTTTCATGATGTTTTCTGTTCTTCCCCATGTGCAAAATAAGAGACTTGAAAAGCACCAATATCTCGCTAGCAACACCACGAATGCCTGATAAGCAAGAACCGTTGTGACAAGCAAAATGGGGATGAGTAGCCAGGTTCTATTCTTCAGATTCCTGCTGTTTGAACATTGCTTATTGTTCTGAATGTATTGGAGTTTTGTAAATCAGATCCTGCGGGGGTGGGGGGGTGGAGTCCTCCTTCTTCCCATGGGGGTGGGCAGCGGATGAGGACCCGCATTTCAAAGCAGCTGTCTCTGGGGAGTGGCGCAGAGATCTGTAGGGCTGGCAGCTGCGATTCTTGGGAACAGCCAGGAGCAGTTCTGCTGACGGGACTATTTTGAGTTGATTGCAGATCTCATGCTCTGATGTGCTGAAACCTCGGCATTTCCTTGCCTCGTCCTCCCAAGTCATGGCCATGTGCTCTTCTTCCCAGCTCTGAACATCACTTGACATGAAACGGTGTACATCTGGCAGCTGCTGCCATGGAACAGATTTGCCGTCTTCCCACCTGCAAGCCCTTTCCATGGGAAATTGCCACACTCCCCCCCCCAAGGTGAAGACAGTTCAAAGTCTAGCCCTGAGACATCTCTCTTCCTTTGAAGCTGCATTTTAAGTGGAGGCAGGTACGTATGTCTCAGGTGACTTCACTACTGCTATTGCAAGAAATCCAGGCTGTCTACGCACTCCCGTTTACTCTGTGTCCAATATGTTCTCACCACAGTTTGGGAAAGTGGTTGTACCTATGGCATTAGCCACAATCCTGTACCCATCATCTTGTTTCTTAGGAAATAGTGTTTTTAGACACATCCCACTCCCCGCCCCCGGCAAACCAGCTTCCATTCAAATTGAGAAAAAGAACAACCCAGCTGTTTTTTAAGCCAGTAATACATACACAGCCCCAGCGTTTCTGGAGATCAACAATGCAGGGCGTTTAGTTTGAAAAGAGGGGAAACAAAGAAAACCCAAACAACCTCAAATTCCTGATGTGCATTTTTTTAAATAAAAAAAATGTCTGGCTCTCTTTGGTTGAATGATCTGCATCCCCCTCCTCACATCTCCCCAAGTTCAGTCTCATAAGTATCAGGGAGTTAAAAAGAAGATTTAAAAAAACAAGAAACCAGGACAGGCAGGTTTGTAAAATTATAGGGTTCAGATGCATCAAAACCAAGGCGAGGGGGAGAGAGAGAGTGAAGGTGAATTGCGGCACAAGCCTCGTCTGGAACAGGCCTCTTGGATAAGGATCCATTCTCCTGACAAAACGAGTTGCATAACAATGACGCTGAACTGGAAGCCTATGCAAACAAGTCCTTTGGTGAACCCACCTCGGAGGGGGGGAGAGAAAGGGGGACGCACAACAGCTGCTTCATCTTGCCCTCCCCACCACCACCCACACATCCTCTCATGCGCTACCAAAATCCTTACTCTGACACAGATTCCAAACAAAAGGTGGAGTCCAAGATGCTTAACGACATCTCCGAATATAGATGCACTTTTTGGGATCTGCAAGCTCTGGGGAGGAGGGGGAGGGCGGGAGGGAGGGGCCACTGCTATTCTTTCTCTCCCTGATGCATTTTCTCCAGGGCCAACCAGAGAAGGATGCCGGCCTTAAGCGACCCTTTGAATTTCAAAAGAGTAGCAGAAATAACGAATTTTGCACGGAGCAAATCCAAAGTGTTGCAAGCAAGGAGGATCGAATCAAGAGATTAACCGGAATGACAGTCATTCTCACGCCAGCTGGAAACGGAGACACGCACACTTTTTCTGCTGTTCTAAATGTGGCCTTTGCCACAGGAATCAGTTGAGCTATACACAAGCCCATGGGCCAAGTTGGTTGTGATGCCCCCAAAACAACTCCAGTGTTGAAGAGGAATTAAATTGCACTGCAGAGCAAATTTCACCCAAAAGGAAACTGCCTGCACCAACAGGCTTTCCTGGGACTACAGCCACACAGCCTCAAACACACAGGTCTCCATGGGAGAATTGCTCACATCATTGCAGCAATGCTGCAGAAACTGAATGCTGGGTAGATGTTCTGGGTCATACCTGAAAACTACCGGTACTTTGCCACGGTGGCTGAGAGATTCAATTGCAAACTCAGGAGCCTCCAGTTCTGAAATATACTCAGAGTTGAGAGTGGATTTCATGCTCTTTATTCAGCTCATAGTGGTGAGGAGGAATGGAAGTTCCCCCAAAATGCCTGCTTTATATACATTATTTACACAATGGGCCCTACGTGATTGGCTGATTCCAGAATTTTCCTGTAGGCCAATCAGGTTGTGGATTCACTTCCATCTGGAGCTGGATTGGGTGGCTCCTGCAGACCAATCATACTGCTGCTTTGTTCTAGGACCAATCAGACTGCTGCATTCTGAATCCTATTGTTCTAGGACCAATCAGACTGCTGCATTCTGAATCCTATTGTTCTAGGACCAATCAGACTGCTGCATTTTGGATCCTATTCAACTCAGTACATAACAAGTTCCAATTTCTCCCTCAGCCAAGAATTTGCTGGGTAACTTCAGGCAACCTACCAGCTATGAGACCCAACTTTCCACCTGCAACATCGGGATAATAACACTGGTCTGTTGTAAAGGGTTGTGGTAAGGATTACTGAGTGAAATGATGTACCTGAAACATATACCCCAAAAGCACGATGTAGCTCCAAGCATCCGCCCAGATTGTCCCTACCCCAGCAAACTGCTGTGATCCCTAGTAAAAGATTTGCTGCATTCTTGAAAGCTGCATCCCTCCCTTGCGTCTATCACAGGGTTAAGACCTGGAGCTCATTTTGCTGAGTTGTGATATTATGGAGACCGATAGTCAGCTCTGTTCAGAAAAGATTAGGCAAATTTGTGGAAGACGGGAACACCAGTGGCCGTTTGCCAACGTTTTATCAGGGGATGGAGCCCGATGGAAGCTGGCCATGCCAGAAATAGATGGAACAAGGAAGCCATCAAGCCACCATGTCTCTGCTTCCTGTTCACTTCCTTTTTGAGCATCTGTTACCGGCCTCTGATGAAGGAAGGACACTTTCAAGTTTGACTTATTCCGGAAGTCTGATTTGTTTTGAAATTCCGATGTTCGAGGTTAATGCCCAAATGGCTGGATAACCTTTTCTGCCTCGTGGGCCTTGAAAACAGAGGGCTTAAAGGCCACCCTGCCAAGAGACAGGAGTTGCACAATCCTAGATCTCTCCGGCAAATGATTAAACTGCCTCTCTAGTCTGTGCTAAAGCAATAGTGGCGGACAGGATTGCCAGGTTGCAGCCTGGAAGTGGTTCTTCCAAGTTCCAACAGAAAACTGAGGAGCCCCATGCTGCCCCCTCCAATACTCTCCTCTTCTGTCTGGCATATCATGGATCCTAGCTACAAAAAGCAGGGGAGAAACACAAGGACTGCGGGAAGGAATAAGCAGAGACACCATCACTGTGTTTCTGCCTTACCTCTTGTTATGTACTGAAGTTCTCACCCTGGGCCAGCAGGGGGATACTGTAGATAGTTCAGGTCCACATATGCAAATAAGGGATCGAAAGTGACGTTCGGTGATTGGATAGTTACAGAAAGTTGTTACAGTTACGTTGTACTGGAGCTCTATATAAGCAAGCATGGCTGATCCCTTCAGTTCAGTTCTGTTCTGGCCTGTGAATAAACAAGAGCTGTTTGAAGAATCGCTGCGTCGTCTGAAATGTTCACCCACAACTTAACACCTCTAGTTTTAAAGCAGGGATGAGTAACCTGTGGCCCTCCAGTTCCAATCAGCCCCAGTCATCATGGCCAATGGCCAGGGATGATGGGAATTGTAGTCCACTGACGCCCAGAGGGTCACAGGTTAGCCACCTTACTTTGAAGGTGACAGAGCAGATCCATGGGTTACAGCCCATACTCCTATTGGTAGAGTATGAGGATGTGTCTCAGAAATTGCCATCTCTTAGCACAGACAGGTAGTACCCTTAAAATCTCCTGGAGCAGGAGGAGATCAAAAAAGTGTGTCCACCTGTTCATTTTCAGCCATTCACTCCTTTTCCTCATGGTGGAACAGTGCAACTTGCCCCCCATGGCTTGTAGTCTCTTCCCCTTCGCTTGCCTCCCCCAGGCATGTGTCCAAAGGCACTCTCTGGGGAAAGGGGGTGAAATATACTTGGAGTCGAGTGTGGATTTCATGCTCTTTATTCAGCTCATAGTAGTGAGGAATGGAAGTTCCCCCGGAATGTCTGCTTTATATACATTATTTACACAATGGGCCCCACGTGATTGGCTAATTCTGGGATTCTCCTGTAGGCCAATCAGGTTGCGGATTCCCTTCCACCTGGAGTTGGATTGGGTGGCTCCTGCGGACCAATCAGACTGCTGCATTCTGGATCCTATTGTTCTAGGACCAATCAGACTGCTGCATTCTGGATCCTATTGTTCTAGGACCAATCAGACTGCTGCATTTTGGATCCTATTCAACTCGTACATAACAGGGGGTCTTCATACCTCGTGGCATTGCTGGGCTCCTCAACCCTACACCCCAGGGGATCACAAGGCAAGTGGAGTTAAATAGATGTTGGGTTGCCCAACTTTACTACTGGGACTACACCTATTCAATGAACAGCTCAGTGAATCATGAGCTGCCATCACCTATTGCAGAGACAGGGAACCAGTGGCTCTCCCAATACTGTTGGACTCCAGCTCCCATCAGTCCCTGCCAACATGTCCCAAGGTCAGGGATGATGGGACTTGTAGTCCAACAATACTCTGAGAGCCGCAGGTTCCCCATCCCTGACTGACCAAGTGAGCAGAGTCATCAGAGTTTTGTGAGGAGAAAGTTCTAATGGGGGTTACAAGCAGACTTTTTTTCAGCTGGGACTCACCGGAACTCAGTTCTGGCACCTCTCAGGTGGGCACCATTGCCATTCTAAGAGCACGAGGGAGGTGTTCATGGCTAGTTCTGGCACCTCTTTTTCTAGAAAACAGCACTGGCTGCAAGTCTGCTAGCTTCCAATCTCTGCCCACCCATCTCCCCAAGATCTAAATCTTTACAGCACTTTGCCGGTGCAGTTGATGCAAAGGCACAGCAATCTGCTTTGGGGTACTGAGTGGGATAAAACTAACGTCAATCGACCAGTTTTATCATTCAGTTTTTGCTCCTGAGGTGGTGGTGGTGGGGAAGTCCAGGTGAAACAAAGATCCAATGTCAGGCTCGAAAAGATCTAAGATTTCTACAGTTTAACCTGTTGTGTCCCAGCTCTCTCTGAGACAGGGCTGGGGAGACGCCAGTGTTTTTGTTTGAAGGTTGTGTGTCTGTCTGGAAATGGAGCACAGCAATTGTCGGTAGTTTCAGCACAAACCTGTACAGCTTTGAAAATTGGGAGGAAATGGAGTTAATACCATTTCAGGCCCCTGGCCCCAAAGCGAAAGTACTGATCAGACCAGAATATTTCTGAGCATTTGGTATCCCTTATTGGAGCCTGGAAAACCATTCTTCTCCATTTAAAATCCCCGAATAACTGAGAGATGCATCTGCTACGGCTTCTCCAGTCAATCTTATCCTGGCCCTTTCTGTCTCCCCAGCACCACCACTGTGTTGTACACCTGGGGACCTGCTTGCTGCAGCGGCAGAGGGAGGAGGAGGAAAGGACCTGGGAAAAAGCAAAACAGATGGGGGAAGCTTCCACTGTTGCAGCATCTGCTGTTTAATTGGTGGTTATAAAGGGACAAAGCAAATCACAAGGTCACGACCTGAAAAATCCTATTGGCTGAAGCATCATGGGACAATATCCTGGAAGGACTTTGCGAGTTTTAAGCAAACTCTTGATGCCAACCTGGACAAAAAAAATGTTGGAGATCAGCGATCAGGATTATTTAAAGCGATCAGACGCTATTGGAATCCAGCACCCATCAGGTAGTATGGCACAATGGTCAAGGATGGTGGGATTTGTGGTCTAAATTCTAGAGATCGCCATTCTGGCTTTAATGAGATGGGTGAGCGGATTTCGGCTGCCACACTGGGGGAGAGAAATTGTAGCCTTTCCCTCTCTCATAATTTTTCCTGATGAATATTTCTCTCTCTGTCCCCTCGGTGCTGTTTTCCCTGTTAGGGAAAAGTTGTGTTTTCACCCTGTGTGCATGTAGGCTTTCTCTAAATGCATACGAAGAACACACAACAGCTTCAAGAAAAGTGATTTTCATTAGGAAATGGTGCTGGGGGGGGGCGGGAATGTCAGCCTCTCCCCTAGCACTATGGTCCCAACCTGAATCTTTCCCTGTGACAGCTAACATTTAAAGCTGTACATTAAAATATTTAATGTGAGTTTTGTTTTGTTGACTGAGGCCCTAATAGGAGATCTCCGTGACTGTATCTTTCAACTCTTTGGATTCACACACCATACATTTAAAGTACTCTTATACCACTTTAACAGTTGTTGTTGTTGTTGTTTAGTCGTTTAGTCGTGTCCAACTCTTCGTGACCCCATGGACCAGAGCACGCCAGGCACCCCTGTCTACCACTGCCTCCCGCAGTTTGGTCAAACTCATGCTGGTAGCTTCAAGAACACTGTCCAACCATCTCCTCCTCTGTCGTCCCCTTCTCCTTGTGTCCTCCATCTTTCCCAACATCAAGGTCTTTTCCAGGGAGTCTTCTCTTCTCATGAGGTGTCCAAAGTCTTGGAGCCTCAGCTTCAGGATCTGTCCTTCCAGTGAGCACTCAGGGCTGATTTCCTTTAGAATGGATAGGTTGGATCTTCTTGCAGTCCATGGGACTCTCAAGAGTCTCCTCCAGCACCATAATTCAAAAGCATCCATTCTTCGGCGATCAGCCTTGTTTATGGTCCAGCTCTCACTTCCATACATCACTACTGGGAAAACAATAGCTTTAACTATACAGACCTTTGTCAGCAAAGGTCCATATAGTTTAAAGGTCCATAACAGTCATGGCTCCCCTTAAAGATTCCTGGGAACTGTAGTTTAAGGGTGTTGGGAATTATAGTTCTGTAGGAGGAAGCACTAACAAACTGCAGTTCCCAGGATTCTTTGGGGGAAGTAATGACTGATTAAGCGGAATAAGAGTACTATAAATGTACACTGTGTAAATCAAAAAAATGTTGGAAGATCCAACCACAGAGACCTCTTGTCATCTTGTCTAGTTAGTCAGTCAACAAAACAAAACTCAAGTCACTATCCTCCAGTTCACAACAAATGAAACCGAGGTGTCTATAAAAAGACTTGCGTAAAGCAGCATAATGAGGTCAAAGCCACGGAGTGAGAAATAGAGGTCAGGAGTATTTGCCAACCTCTTTCCTAGTCAATAGCCTACTGTGACTATCCAAGCTGAGCGTAAAAATTGCTACACCCGGACGCTGCCAGTCCAGGGCTGACGCTGTTCTCTTTCATTCTCTGGTTCATGTTGTCCTTGTCAGGACAAGGACAATTATGGGATTTTCATTTTTCCAGGAAAGGAAAGGCAATTCCCCAAACAAGGATTGCTTTTTAAAAGTTACACACATTGTGGCTGAATTTTTAAAGAGCAGTTTCTAAAGGCGCTTCCAGGTGGTCTCTGTTTTCGGATAGGGTTCAGTCACACAGTAGCAAATTCAGGTTGTAGTTGGTTGGGGGTCTTGAGCAACAAATCTGCTTCCCCCAAAGTTTGGACTTTTTGCAGTCAGAAAATGCTATGTGGGGGGGGGGGATGACACAAAAATGGGTGTGTGTGTGTTAAGGAGAGTCAGTTGGTGAGGTAGTGAGAAATGTTCCTATTTTCATCTGAGGAATGTTGGAGAGTAATGGCTTCCCCATCAGCGAGGCTGAAAAAATATATCCATCTGCCAATATGTTCAGATTTTATACATAGAACAAAGGGGTGCTATCTTGTCCTCCACTTTTGGTCACCTCTAGACTGTCAGCATTTTGCAAGACAGGTTCAAGTGCATACCAGACATTAGTTTTGCATAATTATAAGGTAAAGGTAAAGGGACCCCTGACCATTACGTGCAGTCGTGGCCGACTCTGGGGTTGCGGCGCTCATCTCGCTTTCCTGGCCGAGGGAGCCGGTGTACAGCTTCTGGGTCATGTGGCCAGCATGACTAAGCCGCTTCTGGCGAACCAGAGCAGCGTACGGAAACGCCGTTTACCTTCCCGCTGGAGTGGTACCTATTTATCTACTTGTACTTTGAGGTGCTTTCGAACTGCTAGGTGGGCAGGAGCAGGGACCGAGCAACGGGAGCTCACCCTGTCAAGGGCATTCGAACCGCCAACATTCTGATGGGCAAGTCCTAGGCTCTGTGGTTTAACCCACAGCGCAATCTGCGTCCGCACAATTAGAACAGATTAAAATGGATATAAGCAGTGGCACATCACCCCTGCTTGTTCCAGCTCCCCTTAACCACTGGTAAGGCCCAGTGGCAGCCACAATGTGCGACAAAATCCTTCTTACAATGTGGCAAGGCCGTAGAGACAACGGGCATACGAAGCAGCTACGTGAAAAAGCGAAAACATCCTGCTTAGTAAATGGTTAGATGTATCCCCTCCTCCAGTCTGCTTCAGTTTGCACTCTATGTAGAATTGCAGAGTTGGAAGGGGCCACGAAAGTCAACTAGTCCACCCCCTGCATTGCAGGAATCTTTCACCCAGTGTAGGGCTCACAGCTATGACCCTGGGATTGAGAGTCTCATGCTCCACCGCCTGAGCCAGGAGTCAGCAAACTTTTTCAGCAGGGGGCCAGTCCACTGTCCCTCAGACCTTGTGGGGGGCTGGAGTATATTTTGGAAAAAGAAAGAAAGAATGTGTTAAATTGTGGGTGAATATATCAGACGACACAGCGATTCTTCCAAAGCAGCTCTTTATTTGTAAACTGGAACAGAACTGAACAGAAGGG
This sequence comes from Podarcis siculus, assembly GCA_034642415.1. Lineage (NCBI taxonomy): Eukaryota > Metazoa > Chordata > Lepidosauria > Squamata > Lacertidae > Podarcis > Podarcis siculus. Next base: position 563,127 of record JAXCMG010000125.1, on the reverse strand, counting down.
CTCAGTCAGCCTGCTTATATAGAGCTCCAGTACAACGTTACTGTAGCAACTTTCTAAAACCATCCAATCACTGAACGTGACTTTCGATCCTTCATTTGCATAAAAACTATCAAATCACTGAACGTCACTTTCGATCCTTCATTTGCGTAACTATCTACAGTATCCCCCTGCTGGCCCAGGGTGAGAACTTCAGTACATAACAGAATGAATTCCTGTGCCCCACAAATAACCCAGAGATGCATTTTAAATAAAAGGACACCTTCTACTCATGTAAAAACACGCTGATTCCCAGACTGTCCGTGAGCCAGATTGAGAAGGCGATTGGGCCGGATCCGGCCTCCGGGCCTTAGTTTGCCTACCCATGGCCTGAGCTATCCAATATGTACCCATGCTCTGTCCAGGACCGCTGTGTGTTTACAACAAAACTTTCTGCAAGCGCTGCAGCTGCAGTTCAGTGGTAGATCAGCTGCTTCACATGCAGAAGGGCCACAGTTCAAATCTCCAGCATTCCCCGTGTATGCAAGAAAGTTGCGATGTGGCAAACACCTCTTTGCAAGCAGAGTTGCCCCCAAGAGAGAGCCAGGGCCAGTCCCATCTCCCTGGCACACAACTTATGTTTGCCACAGTCCACGCATGTGAAACATTTATTCTGTTTTAAATTCTGATGTCGTTGCAGCTTCTCACATTTCAGGGGGTTTGTTTCTCCCAACTGTGTATATAAAATGATTTATGTGCACACTTCAAAAATGTCTCGGGTGAAGTGGCAGCAATAACAGAATCTGGAGATGCTCTCCTTCTGAGCCTTCTTTTTACTGGGGGAAATAGAGATAGTGGGAGGAGCCCATGTTGTTGTTGTTTAGTCATTTAGTCGTGTCCGACTCTTCGTGACCCACTGGACCAGAGCACGCCAGGCACTCCTGTCTTCCACTGCCTCCCGCAGTTTGGTCAAACTCATGCTGGTAGCTTCAAGAACACTATCCAACCATCTCGCCCTCTGTCGTCCCCTTCTCCTTGTGTCCTCAATCTTTCCCAACATCAGGGTCTTTTCCAGGGAGTCTTCTCTTCTCATGAGGTGGCCAAAGTATTGGAGTCTCAGCTTCAGGATCTGTCCTTCCAGTGAGCACTCAGGGCTGATTTCCTTAAGAATGGAGAGGTTTGATCTTCTTGCAGTCCATGGGACTCTCAAGAGTCTCTTCCAGCACCATAATTCAAAAGCATCAATTCTTCGGCGATCAGCCTTCTTTATGGTCCAGCTCTCCATACATCACTACTGGGAAAACCAGAGCTTGATGCTGTCTAAGATGCTGTCTAGCTTTGTCTAGATGGGACAAGATGCTAGATGCTAGCATCTTGTCTAGATGCTGTCTAGGTTTGTCAGTATGGGAGGAGTCCATACTGGAATCTAAAAGCAGCTGAAGCTGCTACAGTGGCAGGACTTCTTTTGTGGTTAAAAGTTATTTTTGTCGAAACCCACCATTGTGTCAGAAGAGACTTTGGGGGAAATCCATATAAATGGGAATCCATATTTTTTTTAAAAAAGGGAATCCATATAAAAGCGGGGTGGAGGGAGAAGCTTTCCCCTCTAAGGGCCACATGCAGTAGTTTAGGGGGTAGCTGGGGACCCCATGTCACAGAGCAGGGGTAGGCAACCTAAGGCCCGGGGGCCGGATCTGGCCCAATCGCCTTCTCAATCCGGCCCACGGACGGTCCGGGAATCAGCGTGTTTTTACATGAGTAGAATGTGTCCACTCACACAGGACCTTCACCGCCTTCACTGGTTCTGATTTGAAAGAGAGGTAGAGCTGGGTATCATCTGCATATTGATGGACACCCAGTCCAAACCCCCTGATGATCTCTCCCAGCGGCTTCATATAGATGTTAAAAAGCATGGGGGAGAGGACGGAACCCTGAGGCACCCCACAAATCCGGGTCACGTAACCTGTTTGACACAACTGGCTGGATTCACTGCCCCCCAGGCTGCGCTGTGGCGATTCCCACAATGAGAAGCCTGCTCCTCCGGCTAACTTGGCAAAGGTGAGGGCAGGGCAGCCACTCCATGGGAGGAGCCTGGCGGGAGGTCAGTGCTGCTTAACGCTTTGCTGAAGTGCCCCACAAACACAGTGCAGGGCGAAACACAATCTGCCCTCGCGCGGCTTCCCTATTTAGGAGAATACGCTGCTGTTTGCTGCTAAATTAACTCTTGACTCCTGGGGCATGATGTCACATGACCTCTATGATATAAGGTTACCATTCATTCCAGAAACGTCTCCAATGGGAAGGCCAGCGTCTGATCTCATGCCTGCCTAACTTTCCTTATTTATTTCTGTTGATGCTGATCTTTAAATAACAGCCAAGGTACAATTTCCCACATGACATTCTATTGTAAATGTGCAGGGGGAACAGGGAACCTGATGTTAGTTTCCTTCCATCTCCCTCACCTTTGCCTGGGATGCTCGTGAACCGGTTGCACATAAAGGACTATATAAAGGAACATAAGCTTGAAGTGCAAGGCATAATACAGTCTAGATGTTCAAACTGTATTCTCCGGGTAAACCTAGGGCTCCTTGGAAGCTTGCCAAGGGTTCTGCAATATATTTATTTATTGTTCACATTCTTATTTATCCTACCTTTCATGCAAGGAGCAGAGTACTCTATGTGGCCGTGTCCCTGCCCCTTGGTTTCCTCACGAGGTAGGTGGGGATGGAGGGGGATTTGATTCAGTTCGCATTTAAAGGCAAATTCACACTTTCTAAGACAGTATGGTAACAGAGACAGCCATCCACTGAAAATTGCCCTTCTCCAAATTTTGCAGTGCAGTGCTCCAGCCAAGCAATGTGTACAAAATTGCATATACTAGGGTCAAGTGTGCATATATAAATGCATGTGTTAGTGAAAACAACATACAAAATTGGGGAGACTTGGTTTGCAAAGAAATGGGAAATTTGCACTAAAATGATGGTGACTTTTCAGGAGGACTTTTAATGGGGGCAGATTGCAAATTCATATGGAGAACTGAACTTTAGATTTGAAAAATGAGAAACAGGAAGAAAACCAGAATTGACATATTTGCCTACAGGTAACTTAGGGACGCGGGTGGCGCTGTGGTCTAAACTACAGAGCCTAGTATTTTGCCAATCAGTAGGTCGGCAGTTTGAATCCCCGCGACGGGGTGAGCTCCCGTTGCTCGGTCCCTGCTCCTGCCAACCTAGCAGTTCCAAAGCACGTCAAAGTGCAAGTAGATAAATAGTACCACTCTGGCAGGAAGGTAAACGAGGTTTCCGTGCTCTGCTCTGGCAGTGGCGTAGCGTGGGGGGTGCCAGGGGTGCCGGCCGCACCGGGCGCAACATGGGCGGGGGCGCACTCGCACTAGCAGCTCTCTGCCCCTACTAAAATCCACGCGTTAGGGAGCCCGCGCTCGCTCGGCTTGGCGGGGAGGTCGCGGAAGGGGGAGAGCGAAGCCTTCTGTTGCGGGCAAAAAAAGGAGAGGAAGCCGGGCGGGCGGGCGGGCTGGCTGGCTGGCGGGGGTCTGGCTGCGCCTGCTGCTGCCGTTGCCGCTGCTGCCGGGCTTTGACAGCTTGGCGAAGCGGAGGGAGAGGAGCTTTATGGTAATTTGAGCCGAGCCGAGCAGGGAGTCTGGCGAGGGGGCGGGGAGAGACTTTCCCCCCTTTTTCCCACCTCGCCTGGTCAAAAAGGAGAGCGGAGTCTCCTCAGGGCGCCCTCAGGCAGGGCAGGGCAAGGCAAGCAGAGCGAGGAGGAGAGAGAGGGGAAGGGGGGGAAGCAGTCAGGAAACGCCGCGGTGTGGAGGGGGAATCAATTAAGGAGAGAAAGCGAAAAGCCTTGGAGAAAGGGGAAAAAGGAAAGAAAAGAGGCAGCTCCGGCAGAGCGCGGGGGAAAGAGAAGCCTCACTGCTGCTGCTTGGGAGAGTAAATTACTGTACTTGCCTTGCCCCGGGTTAGGGGGCGCAAATTACTTGCCTTGCCCCGGGTTAGGGGGCGCAAATTACTTGCCTTGCCCCGGGTGCTGATAACCCACGCTACGCCGCTGTGCTCTGGTTCGCCAGAAGCGGCTTAGTCATGCTGACCACATGACCTGGAAGCTGTATGCCGGCTCCCTCGGCCAATAAAGCGAGATGAGTGCCGCAACCCCAGAGTCTGCCATGACTGGACCTAATGGCCAGGGGTCCCTTTACCTTTACCTTTACAGGTAACTTAGGCCAAGAAGTAGTGATTGACCAACAATTCAGCTTCATGGAAGAATATAATGATTTCAACCTGGGTCTCCCCATTCCATCACCCTAACCCCAACACCTGCTGCTTCATTTATGATGGCGAAGCTTCCTTGTAAGCCAGCTTATCTACCTCTGCAGCAGGAGTGGATTTTGAGTATTCTTCGTTGTGCTCCTGACTTGAAGGGATGCTATTCTTGCAGCACACAGATCCCGGACTGCACATTGCATTGTTTTTTGTCATTGCCAGCTTCCTTTACTGCCAAGCTGAGGGTCAGCGCTGCCAACTGACAGCACCAAGGAGGAATAACCTACCTGATGGTGGGGAGACAGATTCCAGCGATTCCTTTCCCTCATCCTTTTCATCAAGTGATCAGCACTGTCAAAAGCTGACAGAATCAGCTATCAGTTCAGTGAGAAAGTTTGGATTTGAAGAGTTTGGATTTGATATCCCGCTTTATCACTACCCTTTGGAGTCTCAAAGTGGCTAACATTCTTCTTTCCCTTCCTCCCCCACAACAAACACTCTGTGAGGCGAGTGGGGCTGAGAGACTTCAGAGAAGTGTGACTAGCCCAAGGTCACCCAGTAGCTGCATGTGGAGGAGCAGAGACGCGAACCCGGTTCACCAGATTACGAGTCCACCGCTCTTAACCATTACACCACACTGGCTCAGTGAGGAAGAACCAGGCCACAACATCCCACTGCTGCCCATGTAGTCTTCTAGATCTGGGACTTACATGTTTCTCCCCAGTCTTAATCATAGCCGAAGAAGAAGAAGAAGAAGAAGAAGAAGAAGAAGAAGAAGAAGAAGAAGAAGATGATTTATGGAATTTATATACCGCCCTATACCCTATACCTCAAGGCAGTTCACAGATGCTTTAAAGAGTCTTTTTGAAAACTAATATTGTGCAGCTCACACAAAACCATTATAATTCCACCTTAATAATAATAATACCTTAAACAAACAAACAAAACTTGCTAGTCCTCATCAATTCACCTTGAACTTTAACTTTAAATGAGCACCCAGGTGACAGCTGGGAAGGTCCATCCCTTTTTGTGTGAGACGAGGGTTAAGATCTACCTCTGATAGAGGACTTTGTTTTGTTTTTTCCTCCTCTTTCTACTCTTTTTTTAAAATTTTCATTTAGATCAGTTTGCTTTTTATTTGTATTGTACGCTGAATATTTTCCATCAACATTTTTTAAAAAGCGTTAAACTGAGATGCACTTAAAGATCAAAAGAATACAGGAGAATACATTTAGAAACACAACATTATTTTACCCAAATCTCAAAACGAACCACAGACCCCGGTCTCATCATTTGAGAGGCTGATAGTTGACTTTTCAAATGCAAATCTGGCAGCTCAGCTGTAGTATAGAAATGTCATAATTCCATCTGTCTGAAAACTACACGTCATTATATCCTTTTCTGGCCTCTCTGCCTCTCCTCCTCTCCTAGGGGAAGCATCTTATCTTGCTCCAAAGGCCTTTTCGCCCATCTGATGTACTCTGCCGGGTTCTGTGCTGCCTGCAGAGTACACAAAGTCCCTGTAATGAGTAGGTGCTGTGAAATAATAAGAGCACAGTTGCTGGGGGAAAGTGGCTGATGATATGTTGAAACAGCCATCCTTGCGCAGGGGATTAGTGGAGTCCCTGTGCATAATATTGTTTAAGGGCACTCAAGCCTTCAGAAGCGTAGTCTAAATTACAGAGAATCACGCCCTCCCTCTGAGCTTCCCGGAAACATGTGGCTGGCCCCAGTCAAAAACAGAATGCTGGGCTAGATGGACTCACACAGGGCCAACCCTACCATTAGGCAAAGCTGCCTCGGGCAGCAGATGTTCAGGGGTGGACTGGTCAGCAGCAGTCATGTGCTGGGAGGACAGTGTGTCCTGGTCCTCCTAAGCTAGCCTGGTACTCCTCCTAAGCTAGTCCTCAGAGGAGTGTCTGGAGGCGGTTGGAGGATGGATGACGGCTAATAGATTGAGGTTGAATCCTGACAAGACAGAAGTACTGTTTTGGGGGAATAGGAGGCAGGCGGGTGTGGAGGACTCCCTGGTCCTGAATGGGGTAACTGTGCCCTTGAAGGACCAAATGCACAGCCTGGGAGTCATTCTGGACTCACAGCTGTCCATGGAGGCGCAGGTCAATTCTGTGTCCAGGGCAGCTGTTTATCAGCTCCATCTGGTAAGCAGGATGAGACCCTATCTGCCTGCGGACTGTCTCACCAGAGTGGTGCATGCTCTAGTTATCTCTCACTTGGACTACTGCAATGCGCTGTATGTGGGGCTACCTTTGAAGGTGACCCGGAAACTACAACTAATCCAGAATGCGGCAGCTAGACTGGTGACTGGGAGTGGCCGCCGTGACCACATAACACTGGTCTTGAAAGACCTACACTGGCTCCCAGTACCTTTCTGAGCACAATTCAAAATGTTGGTGCTGACCTTTAAAGCCCTAAACAGCCTCGGTCCAGTATACCTGAAGGAGCGTCTCCACTCCCATCGTTCTGCCTGGACACTGAGGTCCAGCTCTGAGGGCCTCCTGGCGGTTCCCTCCCTGTGAGAAGTTAGGTTACAGGGAACCAGGCAGAGGGCCTTCTCAGTGGTGGCTTCCGCCCTGTGGAACGTCCTCCCACCAGATGTCAAAGAGAAAAACAACTACCAGACTTTTAGAAGACGTCTGAAGGCAGTCCTGTTTTGGGAAGCTTTTAATGTTTAATAGGTTATTGTATTCTAATATTCTGTTGGAAGCTGCCCAGAGTGGCTGGAGAAGCCCAGCCAGATGGGCGGGGTAAAAATAAAGTTGTTGTTGTTGTTGTTGTTGTTGTTATATCACTACTGAAATAAGATTCATCTTGTCCTCCTAAGGCAGCAGCCTGTTTGGGGTTGAGTCCGTGTGACCCAACAAGGCAGTCCATGGTCACTTAGAACTTGAGCCCCTCATGACCATCAGAGGAGTCCCTTCCGTTCCTCATTTCCCAAGAATGGGTTCTGTGGCACGACAACAGCTATTTGCTGGTTTTGCTGCAACAGACTTGATGCGGTTGTCTGGAAAAAAATGAAAGCTGAAAAACTTCTCTGAAGTCTCTCAGCCCCACTCACCTCACAGAGTGTTTGTTGTGGGGGAGGAAGGGAAAAGGAGATTGTTAGCCGCTTTGAGACTCCTTAAAGGGAATGAAAGGTGGGATATCAAATCCAAACTCCTCCTCTTCCTCTTCTTCTTCCATGGAAATAAACCATACTTTGACTTCCAGAAGACATCTGAAGGTAGCCCTGTACAAGGAAGTTTATAATGGTTGATGTTTTACTGTGGTTTTATAATTTGTTGGAAGCCGCCCAGTGTAGTTGGGGCAACCCAGTCAGATGGGTGGCATGTAAAATAAATTATTTTACATGAATTTACACAAATTATTTTACATTGGTAATCACCATTGTAATGCATTCCACTTTTGATATTGTAGTGGAAGCGTATAAATGTACAACTCAAGATTGGGTCACACACGTGCTTGCTTTGTTCCATAATAAATAAGATGAAAGATGGAAAAATCTTTTTTAATAACCATCAACCGTATAAAAAAACCTCTTGCTTTGTTCAATTCTCTTTCTCACATTATGCTGGTTCATGAACGTGTGGAGTGGCTCAGTTCATAAGCTCTGTTTATTGTGTTAAAATCCGTAATGGCATGTCGTCATCAGATGATGAACATGTATGTGAACCAGCTCTCCTGGTGCTATGTACTGAAGTTCTCACCCTGGGCCAGCAGGGGGATACTGTAGATAGTTATGCAAATGAACGATCGAAAGTGACGTTCAGTGATTGGATAGTTTGTATGCAAATGAAGGATCGAAAGTGACGTTCAGTGATTGGCTAGTTACAGAAAATGGTTACTGTTGCGTTCTAGTGGAGCTCTATATAAGCAGGCTGACTGAGCTCCTCAGCTCAGTTCTGTTCCAGCTTACAAATAAAGAGCTGCTTTGGAAGAATCGCTGTGTCGTCTGATATGTTCGCTCACATCTTAACAAGTGAGACTTCTGAGTAGACAAGTAAAGGCTTGCAGTGTGAGGCCCCATTTGCTTCCTAAAAAATGGCTGGCTGCTAAGGCATTAAAGAACGTAAAGTGGATTGGTTAACTTTTCCTTCAAAATTATAGGAAGGGCTTCGCATGCCGGTACCACAATTTCCTTCGTTTCGTGCAGGTATTTTATTTTCAGTATAAACAGGACTCTGTTTTTGCATTCCCCCCCCCCCCAGAAAAGGCTCCTGTTTCCAAAAAGGAACATGTCTGTGTGTGTCTAATTTTTTCACTTCTTTTAATTGTTCTCCAAGACACAGAATGCAGGAATAAAGGAAGCCAGGCTTCTGTAATTCCAGGACTGTCCCTGGAAAATCCAGGGTGTTGTAAGCAAGTAGGCTAAAGTATAGATGTCAGGAGCTGTGCAATATCTCCTCCCAGTATGTCCCAACTAAACAAAAGGGGAGGTTATGCTTTTTCCAAGTCAGACGCAACATGTCCCACAGTACAGCTGCAACTTATGGCAAATCACTAACCTCATGGGGGCTATGATTGTGTTTGGGCTCAAGGGCTGTGTTCTCAGCACTGTGAAAGATTATACGACTCACCAAAGGGTAATTAATTCAGCCTAATTTATCATCTGCAATTACAAGTTCATTATTTACCCTTCATTTCTCAATTGCCATTTACAATCCAGTGTTTATTATGCATTGTTTGCATTAGAATTCTCCGCAGTCTGTCTAATTGGAGTGTATTGATGAATATTCCTGGGATGCATGAGTTCATTTGAACAACCCAATAAAACTGCTAATAGGAAAAATGTGTATTTCAGGCAGAGTGTTACTGTCTCTTCTCTCTCTCTCTCTCTCTCTCTCATTTCTTTCTTTCTTTCTTTCTTTCTTTCTTTCTTTCTTTCTTTCTTTCTTTCTTTCTTTCTTTCTTTCTTTCTTTCTTTCTTTCCCACAAATTCCTTAATTCAGAATTTATAAGATGGAAGTATTTCCCCTGTTTGGAAAAAATAAATAAAAAGTCAGCCCTTTAAAAGTCACACAATAAATAACTTTTGGCTGCAGCCCTGCATTCACTTACCTAGGAGTAAATTACACTGAACTCAATTGGACTTACATCTGATTTAATTGTTTGCCTCATGGTTTGGCTTAGCAGTCTGTGTGCACCGTGCCATTGTCAGATACAGGCCATGCTGCAGAGATCTCTGTTAAGTATGCCTGAGGGGCTGGAGTGTGCCGATCAGAACATTTGACTTCCTTTTCTTATAAACATACCAAAATAGACAGACATTCAAAAAGCTCTATACCTTTTAAAAGGTAAAGGTACCCCTGACTGTTAGGTCCAGTCGCGGACGACTCTGGGGTTGTGGCGCTCATCTCGCTTTACTGGCCAAGGGAGCCAGTGTTTGTCCGCAGACAGTTTTTCTGGGTCATGTGGCCAGCATGACTAAGCCGCTTCTGGCGAACCAGAGAAGTGCACGAAAACACAGTTTACCTTCCTGCTGGAGTGGTACCTATTTATCTACTTGCACTTTGACGTGCTTTTGAACTGCTAGGTTCCCCGTCGCGGGGATTCAAACCGCCAACCTTCTGATCAGCAAGCCCTAGGCTCTGTGGTTTAGACCACAGCACCACCCGTGTCCCTTTTAGAAAGTCTAAATTCAAAACCCAGATTGGACATAAAAATCTGTGGTTTGGACCATTTGACTTTAAGCCAACAAACCGCACCATGAGTATTGACCTCTCCTCTGGGATGCCTCATCAAATATTGCTTTTGCAACTCCCACAAGGCCATGTATGGATGTAGTTAAGCCTTCAGCACTTTGGGAAAGAAGGCTTTCTGTACAGGCAAACAAGTCTTTTCTACAGAGTCAACTGGTTCTTTCCATGCCGTTTCTCCTTGTTTTCTGCAGAATCCAGCCGTGCATAGTTCTGATTGTCTGATAACACCAGGGTCTCCCCAGAAAATGACTTAGATTAGAAGCTGTAAGGAGCCAAAATAATGTTTTGGGGCACAATCTAGTACAGCACCCAAAAATGTGCTTTTCTGGGTGCCGTGCAAGATTGTGGTCTCGGAAAAACACTTTTTTTCAAGGCAAGAACACAGTAGTAGTAGTAGTAATAATAATAATAATTATTATTATTATTTATACCCCGCCCATCTGGCTGGGTTTCTCCAGCCACTCTGGGCAGCTCCCAACTGAATATTAAAAACACAATACAGCATTAAACATTATAAACATCCCTAAACAGGGCTGCCTTCAGATGTCTTTTAAAAGTAAGATAATTGCTTATTGCCTTGACATCTGATGGGAGGGCGTTCCACAGGGCAGGCGCCACTACCAAGAAGGCCCTCTGCCTGGTTCCCTGTAACCTAACTTCTTGCAGGGAGGGAACCGCCAGAAGGCCCTCGGCACTGGACCTCAGTGTCTGGGCTGAACCCAAAATGGCCACAATGATCTTGCGCAAAAAAAGGATGTCCCAATTTTCCCAGGGCACTTGGTGGGTATACACGACCTCTTTTGCTTGCAGACCTGATCGCTGGGAATTTTAGGGGGATTTTAGACTAAGTTTTAGACTAAGGCTGCCTAAACACTACACAGCTTATTCTTTACCTCAGATAATTACTCGGTTGTCAGCCCCTACATAAACATATTTGTTCTTAGAACCTAGTTAAGATTCATTTGCTGAAAAGATATGATCATACAATTTATTAGTACGTTTCTGGAACAACATGTAGATATGTGGCATTTTATGATATGTGCGTGAAAAATGAGGCTCATTTTTAAAGCTGTTTATTTAGAAACACTCAAGCTTCACAAATCAATATCGTAAAACTGTTTAGACATTAAACAGTAGTTGTGGTTTCTGTGTGTGTGTGTGTATGTGTATGTGGAACTTCTGATTATCCACCCCTCAAATCACTCATAATTGTGTGTCGGACTAGATCAAGGGTCTGATTTTATAAGGAATGGGACATTTTTATCTTTATTTTGGCTACTCAATGTTCACCTGACTGCCCCCCCTTTCTACCTTTTCATTCCCAGGCTAAAATATTTTACTTTTCTTACTTTTCCTATTCCCCAAACTGAGGAAACAAAACGTGTTTTTCAGGTTTCTCCAATTCTCTTTGCAAGGGAGTGGATGTTTGTTGCAGTGAAAGGCTTTTCAGCTGTCAAAAGTGACAGGTCTCTTGATAAGGCAAGTTCTAAATCTGGAGTCTTCTTCACATCTTGATCTTCCTCTCCTTACTCCTCTGGGTGCCTCAGGGGACCGTGGCTCCTGAGGTGGAAGACTTCACTCCTTGTCAGTCATCTCTTTCTAGCAGTCTGCCCGCATTTCGCTAGCAACAACACACCAATCCTCCCAGTTCCTTTGCGTGTGTTCCCCAAGGCTTTGGGGAGCAGAGCCTTCCTGCATGAACCCTGAGAGACAATCTCCAAAATGCTAAGGACTGCACCGTTTTCCTGAAAGCATTTATTTACTTTGTAGGCTCTAGTCAACTCTCAGCTCATTTGCCTCTTGGGCCATGAAGGAGCCGGCAGAGCAATGATGGCAAGAATCTTAAGGTTGTTGTTGTTGTTTAGTCGTTTAGTCGTGTCTGACTCTTTGTGACCCCATGGACCAGAGCACGCCAGGCACTCCTGTCTTCCACTGCCTCCCGCAGTTTGGTCAGACTCATGCTGGTAGCTTCAAGAACACTGTCCCACCATCTCGTCCTCTGTCGTCCCCTTCTCCTTGTGCCCTCCATCTTTCCCAACATCAGGGTCTTTTCCAGGGAGTCTTCTCTTCTCAAGAGGTGGCCAAAGTATTGGAGCCTCAGCTTCAGGATCTGTCCTTCCAGTGAGCACTCAGGGCTGATTTCCTTAAGAATGGATAGGTTTGATCTTCTTGCAGTCCATGGGACTCTCAAGAGTCTCCTCCAGTCTCCTTCAAAAGCATCAATTCTTCGGCGATCAGCCTTCTTTATGGTCCAGCTCTCAGTTCCATACCTCACTACTGGGAAAACCATAGCTTTAACTATACAGACCATTGTTGGCAAGGTGATGTCTCTGCTGGGAATTGTTAGGAAACCCTTAACAAACTACAGTTCCCATGGGGGGGGAGCAATGCTTGGTAAAGTAGTACATCACCACCATGTCATGCAGCCTTTGTTCCCTTTTCCTCATGTTCCTTATGTTCTCCCCAAATTCAGCTCTCGGGAGGTTCAGTTTAGAAAGCGCAAGCAAAGGGTAATTGCTGAACAACACACAGAATGCACTGGCTATACTGGGGCTCTGTTTTGAGGGGGAAGAGAGATTTTCCTTTCCTTTCGCCCTTCCTGAAAGCAGCAGGGTGGAGACTCTAATGCTCCTGCTCCCCTGGGGGCAGGGGGTCGAAATGTCTCCCATCAATCAGCAGCAATTCCTCGGGCCAATAAACAGCCATGACTAATGGGCTGTGAACTTTGGAACCGTGAGGCCCAAACTACATGTTACAGGGAGATATGTGGATGCCACCAGTCCACGTCTCCCTGGTAACACATAGCAGAAAAACACACACATGACATGGCCTCACCACATTAGCATTTATCCTACTTCGCCATCACCCGGCTCGTTGGGATCCACCAGGATCCGTCAAGATCCACTGTGTGGCCAGAATTCTGGACGCTGTGTGAGCATTCATTTTACAGAATGCCTTTCCTTACATCAAGCAGTGAGTTGTTGATGTTGTTGTTGTTTTAGGATGACAGATTTCTAGTAACACCAGGAGGGAGGAAGACAGCATCATCAGCAGCAACTTCAAAGCGCCATGGCTTGTCCTAGATAATTCTGGGAGGTGTCGTTTGCTCTGGGTCTGGGAATCCTTAGGAAACTCCTCTTCCCTTCACAGAACTACAATTCCCAGAGTTCTCTAGGAAGAGAGCTTGACTGTGAAACCACTGTGGGAACTGCAGCACTGGGAGGGGAACAGGAGACTCCTAATAAACTTCAGAGGTGAATGTATGGAAATGCATTTCCCACTAGTGATGTATGGAAGTGAGAGCTGGACCATAAAGAAGGCTGATCGCCGAAGAATTGATGCTTTTAAATTATGGTGCTGGAGGAGACTCTTGAGAGTCCCATGGACTGCAAGAACATTTTGCAGACTAGAGTGAGGGTCAGGCTCTGAATCTTGCCTTGTGAGTCAGGGGCAGAGTCAAGGTTTGTACCACATGTTTTCTGGTGTACCACAACTTGAAGGCCAATATTTAAAACAGTGCGGAGCATAAGAAGAGCTACACTGGATGAGGCAAAAATGACTATTTAGTCCAGCATGTTGGTCTCACGGTGGCCAGCCAGAGGCCTTCATAGGAAGCCCACAAAAGTAGAAGATGAGGACAATAGCACTCACTCGCATGGGATTCCCAGCCAGTGGCATTCAGAGGCTGACTGCCTCTGACATATGAAGGTTAAACACGGCCATCTTGGCTCCTTTGGGCCTCTGTCTTTGAGCCACTAAGGCACAGAATCTCTCCGTGATGATCCATAGTTTGACTGCTTGTTTTGTGTCTGCTTAAGAGCAGGCTTCCTCAGATGTTTTTGGCCTACAACTCCCATGATCCCTAGCTGGCAGGACCAGGGGTCAGGGATGATGGGAATCGTAGTCTCAAAACATCTGGAGGGCCGAGGTTGAGGAAGCCTGGCTTAAGAGGGTTATAGATGAATGGGAAGAGGTTCAGAGGAGGGCAATGGAATGGCCAGGAGAATGGAAAACAAGTCCTAAGAGGAAAGGTTGAAGAAACTGAGTATGTTTAGCTAGAAGGGACGATGAGGCTTTTGCCAAGAGCTCACTAGATAACGAGTGGTGCTGCGGGTTAAACCACAGAGCCTAGGACTTGCAGATTAGAAGGTCAGCGGTTCGAATCCCCGCGACGGGGTGAGCTCCCATTGCTCCGTCCCTGCTCCTGCCAACTTAGCAGTTCGAAAGCACGTCAAAGTGCAAGTAGATAAATAGGTACCACTCCAGCGGGAAGGTAAATGGCGTTTCCGTGTGCTGCTCTGGTTCGCCAGAGGTGGCTTAGTCATGCTGGCCACATGACCCGGAAGCTGTACGCCGGCTCCCTCGGCCAATAAAGCGAGATGAGCGCCGCAACCCCAGAGTCGGTCACGACTGTACCTAATGGTCAGGGGTCCCTTTTCCTTTACCACTAGATAAAGAGGGGGCAAAAAAACTGATAGAGATTTACTGGTAGATCTAAGTGATTTGCCAGTACATCTTTGCAAAATTTGCAGGTATCATTTCCGAAGTTCAAGAGCAAGACTGAAGAAATGTGCGCAGAGATGTAACTTGCTTCTCCCCTCAATCTTGTGGCAGGCTGTCCACTTGTATATTTTTTAAATCCATGCTTTGGTAACCTACCAGATGGATTAATTTCACATTATATGTGACACTGCCCTTAAATATGTCCCAGAAGCTTCATTTAATGCAGAGCTCAGCTGTCAGAGTTTTAATGGGTAGAAGCAGAGTTGCTTACATTCATAGCTGAGTGCGGAGTGGGGGATTTGAACTCGGGTCTCCCTGATCCTAGTCCAACAATCTAACCGCTGTACCACCTTGGCTTTCAAATGGAGCTTCACCACCTTGAGCCTGGACTCAGTGCTCAGGAAGGGAACTTTAAAATACAGTGGTACCTTGGGTTACATACACTTCAGGTTACAGACTCCGCTAACCCAGAAATATTACCTCGGGTTAAGAACTTTGCTTCAGGATGAGAACAGAAATCGTACTCCGGCAGTGCGGTGGCAGTGGGAAGCCCCATTAGCTAAAGTGGTGCTTCAGGTTAAGAACAGTTTCAGGTTAAGCACGGACCTCCGGAACGAATTAAGTACTTAACCTGAGGTACCACTGTACAGCCGGAGCCTGATTTCTGTTCTTATCCCGAAGCAAAGTTCTGAACCTGAAGCACTATTTCTGGGTTAGCAGAGTCTGTAACCTGAAGCGTATGTAACCTGAAGTATATGTAACCCGAGGTACCACTGTAATCTAAATAATGCATCTCTCTAAATTGAAAGGGTTTGAGCCATTTTTCTTTGTTTAATCTGGTTAAATAGCTAGAATTGCTGTACGATCATGTGTGAGAGAGAGAGAGGGAGGGAGGGAGAGAGAGAGTGAGTGTGTTTTATAACTGGTAAATTGCTGCTGGAACACAAATAGCTCCCTCAATCCTGCCATTAAACAACTGTAACATTTGTTTTTTCTTGTCCACCTTCCTCTTGCCCAGGAGTTGGAGAACTGAAAGTACCCAAATATAGATATAAATATCTGCAAAAAAATAGTGTTTTTCTCTAGGAAACAAGTAACTAGAATCAGATGTCCTCTGCGATTCATTTCAGCTCTTGAGGGGGTGCATATTTATTCATTGCCAGCACCAAGGCCAGCATTATACGGAGAGGGCAGGACTGCATTTGAACGGATGGGGAGAGGTTTGTCTGTGCTCAAAGACACTTCGCATGCATGTATGCTCCCCAGTTATGGTTGTGCCATTGGGGGCCAAGCTTACCCAATGCCAGAGCTACTGGGGGGGGGATCTCTCACCACAGGACATGACCTCTTCCCAGTAAGAAGGAGCATCAGCCATTCACATTTATTTAAACATGTGTACTCAGGGACGCGGGTGGCGCTGTGGGTAAAAGCCTCAGCGCCTAGGGCTTGCTGATCGAAAGGTCGGCGGTTCGAATCCCCGCGGCGGGGTGCGCTCCCGCCGTTCGGTCCCAGCGCCTGCCAACCTAGCAGTTCGAAAGCACCCCCGGGTGCAAGTAGATAAATAGGGACCGCTTTCTAGCGGGAAGGTAAACAGCGTTTCCGTGTGCGGCTCTGGCTCGCCAGAGCAGCGATGTCACGCTGGCCACGTGACCCGGAAGTGTCTCCGGACAGCGCTGGCCCCCCGGCCTATAGAGTGAGATGGGCGCACCAACCCCAGAGTCTGTCAAGACTGGCCCGTACGGGCAGGGGTACCTTTACTCAGGGACACCGCTAAATTTGATTCATGTGGACCTGCTGACCTCCCCAGTCCTAGCTCCCGAGAATCAAGTCTGCGTCCATCTGCATCATCATCTGAAGGTGTGTCTCCACCCCCATCGTTCTGCCCGGACACTGAGGTCCAGCGCCGAGGGCCTTCTGGCGGTTCCCTCGCTGCGAGAAGGGAAGTTACAAGGAACCAGGCAGAGGGCCTTCTCGGTAGTGGCGCCCGCCCTGTGGAACGCCCTCCCACCAGATGTCAAAGAGAAAAACAACTACCAGACTTTTAGAAGACATCTGAAGGCAGCCCTGTTCAGGGAAGCTTTTAATGTTTGACAGACTATTGTATTTTAATATTCAGTTGGAAGCTGCCCAGAGTGGCTGGGGAAGCCCAGCCAGATGGGCAGGGTATAAATAAATTATTATTATTATTATTATTATTATTATTATTATTATTATTATTATCCTGATTGTGTTTCTCGGGCCAAAGAATCCTGGGAACTGTAGTTGTTACGGGTGTGCAAGAGTTGTTAGGAGACCCCTGTTCCCTCCCTCCTAGAGTGATTTAACAACCAATCCTTCTTCAAAGGGAACTCTGGCAACTGTCACTCATTTCCTAAAAAAAGCTTGTGTGTCCTGAATTTTACTTCCAGAAATGCTGCCACTCCAGGCACATACTTCATGTACATTTGCGTGCATAGGCTGGGAGCCTCAATGACGCCCCTTTGGAGGCTTCACCTGGGGCAAAAAACCCCTGCGCCCCCCCCCCCATTTGCTTCAGCAACAAGTCTTGGGAGTGTGACAAGACTGGCATTGTAAGTATAATGTAACACTGGCGGTTAAATGGTAGCATATAAAATACTTCATGTTGTGGTTTTATTTTATTTTTAATGGCGGATTTTTATTTTTGGCTGCTCTGGGCTCTCATGAGGGGGAAGGGCAAGATGGAATAATAATAATAATAATAATAATAATAATAATAATAATAATAATGGCAATCCAATTGAATGACATGGTGAAACATATACATAGATTTACATGCCAGTACAAGTTCAGCGGGGGACGCGGGTGGTGCTGTGGGTAAAACCTCAGCGCCTAGGACTTGCCGATCGCATGGTCGGCGGTTCGAATCCCCGCGGCAGGGTGCGCTCCCGTCGTTCAGTCCCAGCGCCTGCCAACCTAGCAGTTTGAAAGCACCCCCGGGTGCAAGTAGATAAATATGGACCGCTTACCAGCGGGAAGGTAAACGGCGTTCCGTGTGCTGCGCTGGCTTGCCAGATGCAGCTTTGTCACGCTGGCCACGTGACCCAGAAGTGTCTCCGGACAGCGCTGGCTCCCGGCCTCTAGAGCGAGATGAGCGCACAACCCTAGAATCTGTCAAGACTGGCCCGTACGGGCAGGGGTACCTTTACCTTTACCTTTACAAGTTCAGCGGAGGTATACCACTAGGTCATTTTCTCTGTGATCTTGGATGATTAAAGAGTGGATTATAAGGGAGGAGATTTATTTGTGGGGAAAAATGCCTTTCCATATTCCATGCAAAAGAGCATTTGAATGTCTTTCCCCAGGAATGATGTGTCCTTCTGTATCTAAACCAGACTTTTGCTTATCGTGCAAGATTTTACTTCTCGTTGCCCCAGAAGAAATCCCGTAAAACTTTCCTGAGTCCATAAAAGAAGCAGGGAGGGCTTTAAAGGAAGAACTATTGATGTAAGCTTCACAGTTCAAGTTAAAGTTTAGTGGCCTGGGGGGGGGGAGTTCACATTAAGAAGGGAGGAGGATGCCAAGTCCAACTAAACCAGAAGCACATTCACAAGTTCATTGTTTTTCTCCAGCTGATTTAACCTAGAACATAACCCCTGCTTTCTGTACTGAAGGATGCATTTTGGAACCACCGGTCTGCATGAAAATATACACACTGTTTGTGGAAACCGAACGTTGGTTGCAAAGTATGCTTAAGGGCTAAGGTTTCCTAAGGTGCGCCGTGTCAACCAAGAAAATACATAAACACACTAACCAGCTAAAAGCCTTCTATGGACCCCTGGGGAGGGAGGGGGGAAAGGACTGTCAGTTGCTCTTTGGACAATGTGCAAGCGTAAGCCTCTCTCTTTTGCAACTGGATAAAGTGAGACAGAAGGGGTCTAGGCAGAACAAGGAGTGGGAGTACTTTAGGGGTCAAGGAGGCAGGGGAGAGGAGGAGGAGGAGATTCAGAAGTGATCCGTTTGGCTCCATACTGTGCCTCATTCTTCTCCAGATGGCAGCGACAAGCCCATCTGTGTCCCCCGGGGTCAGGCAGGCCAGTCCCTCCGCTCCAGCTATGTAACTGTTCTTGACAAAGGGGTCAAAGGGCACAGGGAAATGGAGGCTGCTGCCAAACTGGAAGAGCCATTGTTTCCTCCAGTCCAGTGGCCAGTCTCAGACAATAGCAGCACCAGATGCACTTGCTAGAGAAAGTTGCAAAAATGACAGGTAGGTACGATAATCCTACTCTCTTTCATGACAACACGCTAAAATAAAATTAAAAGTATTGATAGACTGAATTTAGCATCAGAACGGGAGTGAGGTGCTTTTTTAAGCAATGCTGCCACAATATGAATTTTAAAAAACCACAAACACAGCATTATAATCAGGGGTCCCCTAGTTTCAGCATTTTTCTTCTTCTCTCTCATGGTTTTCTGCGTCTAACAATACGCTTGTCACCATTGCTTGACAGAAACATTTGGGTTTCTAGGTACATTAGATTACTAGGTAAAGGTAAAGGGACCCCTGACCATTAGGTCCAGTCATGACTGACTCTGGGGTTGCGGCACTCATCTCGCTTTATTGGCCGAGGGAGCCGGTGTACATCTTCCGGGTCATGTTGCCAGCATGACTAGGCTGCTTCTGG
Source organism: Podarcis siculus (assembly GCA_034642415.1). Classification (NCBI taxonomy): domain Eukaryota; kingdom Metazoa; phylum Chordata; class Lepidosauria; order Squamata; family Lacertidae; genus Podarcis; species Podarcis siculus. Next base: position 544,011 of record JAXCMG010000125.1, on the reverse strand, counting down.
CGAACCAGAGCAGTGCACGGAAATGCTGTGTACCTTCCCGCCGGAGAGGTACCTATTTATCTACTTGCGCTTGACGTGCTTTCAAACTGCTAGGTTGGCAGGAGCTGGGACCGAGCAACGGGAGCTCACCCCGTTGCGGGGATTCGAACCGCCGACCTTCTGATCGGCAAGTCCTAGGCTCTGTGGTTTAACCCACAGCGCCACCCGCGTCCCTCACACATTAGATTACGGCAATGCATTATATGTGGGGCTGCCTTAAAAGATGGTTTGGAAACTGCAGCTGGTGCAGAATTTGCCATCCAGGTTGCTCACCAGGGCAAGATGGTCTGAGCACAGAAGACAAATCCAGCCCCAACTGCACTGGCTACCAATGAGCTTCCAGGCCCAATTCCAAGGGCTGGTTTTATGTGGCTCAGGCCTCCAGAGTCACTTACGGATTCACCGTGAAGACTGTTTTCATGGAAGACAATCTTACTCAGCTGCAAGTGATGGCCAAAGAAGATGACCTCAGGGACCACCTCTTCCCGTATGAACCAACCCAAACCTTGTGTGCCCCCTTCACACAAGGTCTGGAGGGTGGTAACACTGCTTGTGGAATGCTCTCCTCAGGGAGGTTCAAGTGTCCCTGACATTATTTATTTCCCACCAGGCCTTTGGCTTTTCATTATCTGCAGACTCCTTCAGTGAGTGGAATATTTTAATCCTGCCTTTTAAAAATATGAATGTATTTCAAATTTTGCCATGTTGTGTTTCACGGTGTTTATAATGTATGTGTTACAGTGGTACCTCGGGTTAAGTACTTAATTCGTTCAGGAGGTCCGTTCTGAACCTGAAACTGTTCTTAACCTGAAGCACCACTTTAGCTAATGGGGCCTCCTGCTGCCACCACGCCGCTGGAGCACGATTTGTGTTCTCATCCTGAAGCAAAGTTCTTAACCTGAAGCACTATTTCTGGGTTAGCGGAGTCTGTAACCTGAAGCATATGTAACCTGAAGCGTATGTAACCTGAGGTACCACTGTATTTATTTATCGTTCTCACTTTGAGTTACATTGGTAAAGAAAGCAACTAGTAAGTTCAATAAAGGATGATAATAATAAGTAGCAGGAGAGGTTGCAGCAGTTCCTCGGTCCCCGTTCCTCCCCAGACATGTTGCCTCCTCTTATCTCCCATCTGCTGAAGCAAGCAGCGCTTCTGTTTTCCTCTACGGCTTATGGGGGAGGCGACTCAGCGATGGAATGGGTGGAAGGTGTGATGGAAAGAACATTCTGCATTGCAGGCGATATAGTTGCTGATTTGAATTAACTGGAACGATGAGATAGCAAACTGAGTCAGGATCTACAGCAATATTTTACTCCAAGGTAAGGGTGTAAAAAGGGACGCGGGTGGCGCTGTGGGTTAAACCACAGAGGCTAGGACTTGCCGATCAGAAGGTCGGTGGTTCGAATCCCCGCGACGGGGTGAGCTCCCGTTGCTCGGTCCCTGCTCCTGCCAACCTAGCAGTTCGAAAGCACGTCAAAGTGCAAGTAGATAAATAGGCACCACTCCGGCGGGAAGGTAAATGGCATTTCCGTGTGCTGCTCTGGTTCGCCAGAAGTGGCTTAGTCATGCTGGCCACGTGACCTGGAAGCTGTACGCCGGCTCCCTCGGCCAGTAAAGTGAGATGAACACCAACCCCAGAGTCGGCCACGACTGGACCTTTACCTTTACCTTTAAGGGTGCAAAGCATGGGTAGGCAAACAAAGGCCCGAGGGCAGGATCTGACCCAATCGCCTTCTAAATCCAGCCCATGGACAGTCCGGGATCAGCGTGTTTTTACATGAGTAGAATATGTCCTTTTATTTAAAATGCATTTCTGAGTTATTTGTGGGGCATAGGAATCCATTCTTTTTTTCAAAATAGAGTCCGGCCCTCCACAAGGTCTGAGGGACAGTGGACCGGCCCCCTGCTGAAAAAGTTTGCTGACCCCTGTTGTAAAGGATTGCAGCCACAACTTAATTTATTGGTACAAATATGAATTCTGGGATTTGTCAGGGAACCCAAATTTTAATATCCGATCTGTGAGTTTGCATTTTAGTTGTGACCCAAAATGCTGAAACCCGTGTTTGTTGGTCATTGTGGTGGCGGCATTTGCAATAATGTAAACTGGTGTGAGAGGAGGGAGGCGATTGGTCAGCTGGCTGCTGATGTCAAACTTGCATATACAGTGGTACCTCAGTTTAAGTACTTAATTCGTTCCGGAGGTCCTTTCTTAACCTGAAACTGTTCTTAACCTGAAGCACCACGTTAGCTACTGGGGCCTCCTCCTGCCGCTGTGCTGCTGGAGCACGATTTCTGTTCTCATCCTGAAGCAAAGTTCTTAACCTGAAGCACTGTTCTTAACCTGAAGCAAATTTCTTAACCTGAAGTCTGTAACCTGAAGCGTATGTAACCTGAAGCGTATGTAACCCGAGGCACCATTGTATGCAGGGCACCTTGCTGTTTTGTTTTCCAATGTTTCTAGTTGAGGAAAGGAGAATGTTCTGCCAGGGGAAAGATCACAGGTTCCTCAAACAAAATCTCTTACCTCCCCACCTCTCTCCCTGCCCCCTTTCCAGCCCCAGCCCCAGTTTTTCAGTGATATATTTTCCATTTGGGTCTGGGGGAACCATCCCACAGAAGGCAAAAGCAAAGACAGAGAAGTTTACATGCATAGGCGATGATATCATGTTTGGGCCATATAGAAAGAAGGAAAATATTTAGAATTAGGATTAAATGCATGTAACAACTGGACTCTGTTGGAAACAACAAGAGCTTATAACCAGGGCCAGATCTATATGAAGTCACCAGCCTTGCCTGGAAAGAAATGCACTTCCTCTTCCACACCCAATTCTTTTCTAGGAAAGTCCTGTTTGTTTTGCGCGGTCTTAACTGGTCCTAGCGATCAGGGCTTTGCCTTTGGAGGCCGGAGGGGAGGTTGGCGTTAGTACAGAAAGACTTCCCATTTCTGTAACAGGCTCGTGTTTACTCACCTGAGCCACTTCCCCCCGCTCACTTTAGCTGTCAACGTTTCCCTTTTTTTAAAAGGGAAATTCCCTTATTCCGAATAGGAATGTCCCTTAAAAAGGGGGGGGGGGGAACGTTGACAGCTATGCACTTTAGGGAAGATCGCGCTCTCATTAGAGTTTTTGAAAACTTTGGAAAGGGTCCCGCCCATGCAGCTTCCGCTGTCTACTCGGAGGCGCTGCTGGCTCGCTAGCTTTTTAAAAAAACCCACGTTTGATCAATTTACTGCTCTTGATTGACAGGCAAGAACTTGCTCATCTTTTATTGCTTTGCACGGCCGATAAATGCATGCACTGATTTCCCTGGAGCGCTGCAAACGCTCCTTTAGCTTTTAATTTTGGGGAGGGCATTGCAGCCGGCCTGGAAAGAGCAAGCGCGGCCCCCCCGCTCCTCTCCCGCCCTGGCCAGCCCTTCCAGCCCACCCCCGAGGAGGCGTGGCCTGGGCCGCCCTTCCCTTTCCCTCCGGCAGCTGGAATGTTTGTTAGGTAAACACCGCATAGTAGAGTTTCTGGCGCCGCCCACCCCGCTCCCCCCCCACGCCCGGCGCCGGACCAATCGCGAGGCCGGAGCGGTTTCAAGGCTGCTCTCTCTGCGTGGAGAAGCCCCCGGACGGGCGACAAAATAACAAAAGCTTTGGAACGTTGCAACACCGAGCGGGGCTCCCCCGCAGCTGCGCCTTCGCCCTGCGCGCCCGGCGCGGCGCCCAGTTCCGGGGAGCTGTCAGGCGGGAGGCGAGCTGCAAAAAGGGAGCTGCTGCGGCTGGTTGTTTATCTGGAGGAGGCGGGGGGACTGGAAACCGCCTGTGTCCCATTTCCTCTCGTGTGTGTGTGTGTGTGTGTGTGGCCCCCCTCCTTCCTCTCCTCCCTCTCTCCCTCCCTCTCTCCAGCCCTGGATTCTCCATGTTGGACCCGATCTGAGTTGCATCTGCGTCGCTGCCTTCGCGCGCGGCTTCCTCCGGGGTTGGGCAAGTGAGGAGGGAGTGGGCGACATCGTGCTCCCTTGCGCTCCCCCCACCCCACCCCGTTCCTCCTCCTCCTCCTCCCTGGACATTTCCCTCCTTTCCACCCCCCCTCCTCCTCCTCCTCCTTCCTCCTCCTCCTCCCTCCAACCAAAGGATCCCCAGGGTCTGTGGGATTGTTAGATGGAAAGCCGGTCCATCATCACCCAAGTGCAGAGGGACGAAGCCTTGGTGCTTTCGAAACAAGGTAAGGGGACGGCGGGACTTGGAAAGTTTGGTGGGTTCTCGCTTTTCCCTTTCGGCGGGGCGGCGAGGGGGGGTTGGTGTGTTTGCGCGCTCTCCGCTCTCGATCTGTGCGGGGCAGGGAGATCCCTTGAACCCTGGCGGGGGAGGAAAGGCGTGCACGCGCCCTGAAAACACTCACATATTCTCCCCCCCAAACACCCCTTCTCACCCCAATTTCTGGGGAAGCCTCTCCTCTTACACAACGATGTCCCCATTTTTATACGGACGATCCATGTTGCTCCCCTGGCTGTCATTTCCCCATCTAATATCTCTTTTAAATCCATAGCCCTTTGGGCAGAGACGTCGTCGTAGCCCCCCAAAATTAGATCTCTCCTTACCCCGCCCTTCCTCGCTAGATTTTTTTTAAAGGGGGGGCCTTGGGGGAAAGTATGGTGCTTTCTTCCGGTGCTGGTGCGAAAAGGCGAGGGAGGGGTGCTTGTTTTTGTTGCTCCGAATCGCCGACTTCCCACCCCCACCCCGTGCTACCCCAATGCCTGTTCTGGAGAGGCTGGGATTTGGGGGATTTCCCCTTCCCCCCAAAAAAACATCCCAGTTATGTGGCAAGAGCCATCCCAGCGTTTATTTTTCATACGACCTCCCCCCCCCGCGCTCTCTTTTGCGCGCGTGCGTAAGACACGCGAATCCCTCTTTTTGCTTCCGAACCGATCAGAATGTGAAGCGTGTCTTGATTTTCTCCCCCCCCCCCCCCTCCACGAAGATTAAATACCCACCTATAGACATGATTCCTGACGACCTGTCGGGTAGCCGCCCTTTAATCTGGACTCGAGTGAAAGCGAAGTTCTTCACCAGGCAAACCTCCAACCCCCCCCCACATGTTGTTGTTTTAAATCCTATGGACTAGAGTCCTCGAAAATGGACGTGGTTCTGTGTCTGGATATTCCACGCGTCTTTTCCACATCTCCCGATGCGTCGGATGCGCAGGGAGTCGAGTGGGAGTACTATTAAGGGCATTTGAGGCTGGCAGGTTTGGGTTTAGTGTGTCAAGGAAACCGGTCTGCTTCTTGCAGTTTCTTCCCCAGAGTACTGACTCCACCTTTTAATCAGCATTTTCCTCAGTGGTGAAATGCACTGTTTTTTTCATATTTTTAAAAGATGGCTTGTTTGGGGTGTGTGTGTGTTTTAAAACCAGTTTCCTCCTTGGAGGTGGCTCCCAAGACCTGATTGGAAGCGCTGGCATTTTTCCTTTGCCACAACCCCCCCCTCTCTCTCCTCCCCCCCTTTATTTCTGCCTGTGTTTATTCAGCTGATATTTGCTGTCCAGCCTTTGCTTCTCCGCTATTGGCGGGCAGCTTCCCCTCCCCTTACGTTCTTGACAGAAGGGGCCTCTAGAATTCCTATTGCAAAGGGCTAAGCATCACAGGGTGGGGTATAAAGGGGGGGGCGATGGACGCTGTCCTCTGCTGGGTGCATCTGACTGATCGCTCTGTTGGATGCTGGGCAGCCCGACCCGAATGCATTGCTTTTTACTTGCAAGAACATCCCATGGGACTTACTCCCAAGTCAGTGTGCATGGGATCACAGTCTTACAGCAAGGCTGACGTTCCCTTGCCTTCTCTGTAGGCTTAGGCTGCAGGTTTGTTTGTTGCCCTAAATGCTCCTGGACAGATCTGCTTGCAAAATAATAGAAGTAATAACAATAAACAAATAATACTGTTTGGGGTGTGTGTGTTTTTGGTGTGGTTATTTATACTTCTGGACAGTGTAAACGGCATATTTTCCTCTTCATCTCTCTTGGCTCTTGGTAAGGTGGGGAGACACACACAGGATTTTCCAAAAGAGGTTGTGGAATGCCAGTTTTTGCCCCAGAAGTTCTGGGACCTCGTTGGGCAGGAAGTCCTTGGCGCCTGGATTTTTGTCATTTACTGCTTGTTTTTTTCTTTTCTTGAGCTGGTCCTGTGTGTGTCTGTATGTGAACCCTGTGAAGCGTCCGTGGTCTTGACGGAGATTTTTGCTAGATCTAAATTTCAGCCATCTGGAAGGCTGCAGAGATTGCTGTGTGTCTCTTTTTTAATGTATTGTGATTTAATGAGTGCCATCCCTTCATAGAATCATAGAGTTGTCGAGTGGGAAGGGACCACAAGGCTCATCTCGTCCACCCCCCTGCAATGCAGGAATTATTTGCCCAACATGGGGCTCGAACCCACGGACTAAGCTATCCCAGGCCCTTAGTTTGTGTTGATTTGGGGAAAGTAGGGTGCTGGTATGTTTGGTAAGCCTTATGTCCTCTTTTGGACCACCACTTGAGAGCTTTGCATTCAGCTTGAGTGACCACCTGTTTAGAGAAGCGAAAGTGCCTGGTTTTGAGGATTTAGGCTGCAATAATCCTATGTCTGCGTACTTGGGAGCAAGTCCCACTAAACTCAGTAGGTCTTGAGTAAACATACATAGGATTAAGCTGTGTATAAGAGGGGTGGACGCAGCTGGAGTTTCGAAAAGCTTTCCCTGCGGCTTGTATTTGCTGTTTGCGTTATCTATTCTTAATTCATGCTTATTATTTTTCATTTTCTATAAACTGCTTAGTGGAGTTTGTCTGAAAAGCACTTAAAAAAACATATTAAATTAATGAATAATACAGTGCTAACTGTTGGTTACTTGAGTAAAGAAAAATGCTGAGAGAAAAATCTATTTGTCTTTCCTTTTCATGTTCCTTTGCTTCCTGTTGATGCCTGAAAGGGGCTGAGTTTTTCCGTCTTGCACATCTCAGCTCTGTCCCATTTCCCAGGCTTGTTTGACTTGTCCCTGTTAAGGAAAATGGAGGCTGTGATGGCAGTCGCCCAGGAGAGGAGAGGACTAACTTGGATGTGGAATTCTCTTGCGGAGAAACAAGAGGCAAAACAGAGAAGGCCCCGTGGGGTCAGAGTGTTTAGGTGCGCTAGTTAGCGACAAGATGACTCCAGCTTTCTCTAGGTGTCAGAGGTTACTCTTGTAAAACTAATAAGCAAAATTAGGCGTATTTACTGGTCCTGGTTTCTGGTCTTTTTATAGCCAATGCATTTAAATGGAGGCTATAGATAATGATGAGGCGTCTCTGTGGATGTGTGCAGTCTCTGTGGGTGGCACCGAGAATGCAAGTCACTTTTACTGGCTCCAGCAGCAACAGGCAAGGATTTTGAGTGGTTCGCTATAATCTCTTTATCGTGGGAATGTGCCCCTGTTTGGTTTTGGGTCCTCGCCAGCCGTTTAGAGGAAGGCAGAGCTGCTCTTTTCAATACAGTACCGCCTTCTTATGGATTTCACATTTACAAAAGGGCCCAGAAGAAAGCTTGAGTTCCGTGTCAACCGGAGCAGGGAGTAACTCAGAAGAGGAGAGATTTTTACCAGGGAGAGGTTGTGCTGGCAGGATCTAGCAGCTATCCTGAAGGAACTGGGGATATTTATCCAAGGCTTTTGGGTGGTGAGGAATGATAAAGAAAATGTAATGTTGACAGTTCTCAGCTATTGAGTAACGGATGTCCAGCAAGATAAGATGGTGGAAGGAATTCATAGATCATTGTTTTCAGTCGCTGCTCTTTGACTGAGGAACTCCCTTCCCTCCGAGGTCTAGGAAAGGTCAGCCCAGAATGGTTCCTTGGCTGAATTTAGCTCTGAATGGCTGGGTTAGGGATCAAACAGGTTCAATTTCCCTATTATGTGAAGAAATTTGATTAACTGATTCCCTCTCCCAATTGCATTATTATTATTGGGAACTTATTGTGTTGTAAGCCACCTTGGATTCCAGGAAGAAGCTGGCTGGAAAGGGGAAATGAAAATAAAGAAATGATTTTGTGTATGAGAAGCAAATGGGTGTGAAACGTAGATGCAGCACACATAGCACGAAAAGGCCTTCCTCCTGTATCCTTGAGAGTTCAGGGAGGTCACTGGTTCATTGACACATGGGTGAGAGACTCCTGGAGTCTCAAACTGGGGGTGGGAAATGTTCCCAGTATCAGGAGCTGCTATTTGGGCCATTGAGATTTGTTATTGCTACTGCTAGGATCTGCGTAGAGATTTCCCCCCTGGATTGTCTGTCATTTCTCTTAGACTGTTTAGGATAAAATCAGTTTAGTCTTGTGGTTCTCAAACTCCAGGCTGCAAGCCTTTGTGCAAGGATTTCCTTGAAATCCATGTAACCAAATGGAAGAGTCTAGCTGCATTATTTTATTTTTTTCAAAGAATAAACAAAGCCCTCCTCTGTAACTTCCAGTGTTGTGGGGGGAATTGAGGCTGTTATCCTGAATATGGTTGCAGATATCTCACAATACAGTATTCAGGCATAAAGGTGGGTTACAGCAGGGGTAGGCAACCTAAGGCCCAGGGGCCGGATGCGGCCCAATTGCCTTCTCAATGCAGCCCGCGTATAGTCCAGGAATCAGCGTGTTTTTACATGAGTAGAATGTGTCCTTTTACTTAAAATGCATCTCTGGGTTATTTGTGGGGCATAGGAATTCATTCATTCCTCCCCCTCAAAAAAAATATAGTCTGGCCCACCACATGGTCTGAGGGACGGTGGACTGGCCCATGGCTGAAAAAGGTTGCTGACCCCTGGCTTAAAGGATAGGATTGAATATGAATCCTTGCATGACCCCCCCCCTTCGTTCTTTCTTCCTCCCCGCCTTCCAGTTTAAAGAAATGCATAAATACTCAGGCAATACAGTGGACAAGCATTCTTCACACTCATATACACCTCTTAAAGGTAAAGGTAAAGGGACCCCTGACCATTAGGTCCAGTTGTGAGAGCCAGTGTGGTGTAGTGGTTAAGAGCGGTAGTCATGTAATCTGGGGAACCGGGTTCGCGTCTCCGCTCCTCCACATGCAGCTGCTGGGTGACCTTGGGCCAGTCACACTTCTCTGAAGTCTCTCAGCCTCACTCACCTCACAGAGTGTTTGTTGTGGGGGAGGAAGGGAAAGGAGATTGTTAGCCGCTTTGAGACTCCTGAAGGGGAGTGAAAGGCGGGATATCAAATCCAAACTCTTCTTCTTCTTCTTCTTCTTGTGACTGACTCTGGGGTTGCAGCGCTCATCTCTCTTTATTGGCCGAGGGAGCCGGTGTACAGCTTCCGGGTCATGTGGCCAGCAGGACTAAGCCACTTCTGGCGAACCAGAGCAGTGCACGGAAATGCCGTTTACCTTCCCGCCGGAGTGGTACCTATTTATCTACTTGCACTTTGACATGCTTTCGAACTGCTAGGTTGGCAGGAGCAGTTGGCAGTGAGCAACAGGAGCTCACCCCGTCGCGGGGATTCGAACCGCCGACCTTCTGATCGGCAAGCCCTAGGCTCTGTGGTTTAACCCACAGTGCCACCCACGTCCCTTATACACCTCCTTAGGGGTGCTTATTCCATCTCCAGGTAGCCGTCTTGATGCGCTTCTGGAGTCCAGCTCTCATCATCTCTCACCATGGACCATGCTGGTGGAAACTGATGGGATTTGGAGGCTGCAGGTTCCCCCACCTATACTTAGACCAATCTGAGTCTCTTCTTGCAAAGTCAGGGACTGGGACCATACAGTGAAAGTGTGTGTGTGTGTCTGTGTGTGTAAATCTCACATCCCTAGGTGCCTGCACCATGATTTTTGCCACTAGCTCTGTGGGTTGGTCTCTAAAAAGAGCAGGCACCAAGCATGTATGTATGCAAACAAAGACATTTTGACCCGCAAGCTGTTACCTCTTCCCCTAGGTGGGTGCGGGCAGGCTGCAGTCAGCTGGCAGTGATGGAAATCTACTCAGAGACGCCTCTGTTATTAAAGCATATGTCCCAGGACTGGTAATACAGGTCGGCAGGGCTTAAACGAAGGCCTGAGCAAAGGTGGAAAACCGAAAATGGGGCGGGGGATGGTTCATATGGGAGAGCATCATTGATTCCTCTGGGCTTAGAGGAAACTGCCACCCATAATGGAAAGGAAATAGGACAGCAATGTAAGTCTCGACAATACAGTATCCAGGAAAGCCAAGCCCTGGGTAGGGGAAGAGTCAAGGAAGACCTTCCCAAAATCTTGCCTGCTGTCCTCAGAGAGAGAGAGAGAGAGAGAGAGAGAGATAGGTGTCTTGCTGGTTGAAAAATATAACTCAAAACACATCGGGCAACTTGCTAACCAGAAAAGCTGTGTTTTGTTTCTCCGTATATTTATTGATTTTTCTGTGTGTGTGTGCAATGTAAATGTTGTACAAATCAACATAAAAACAGTAAAATAATATAAAAAAACAGAAATTAAGTGGTATGGGGTCCAATTTTGTGGATCAGCTGCCTCCCCCCCTTTGAAGCAAATTACTGATGATGTTTCACATGTATGTGTATGTGAAACACACACAGAGTGCTTTTGTTGTAAGCCTTGCACCAAGACAATAGTGAGCAGCACTGGTATTCTTGTGTGTGGTACCTTCCTTCCAGGAAATGGCAGGTTCTCCACCCACCATCTGCCTAACGCTTTTCTTGTTCTCAGAGGCAAAATTTTCCCCAGTGCTATCCCTGACCCCCGGTCTCTGTTCTGAGGAAGGCCCCTCTGACATCATCACCAGAGCATCTAAGGATGTCCTCCTGCCCACCCTCCATCCCGGTATGGCTATGAGTGGTGCTGCAAGCCTTCCTGAGCTTTTCCTTCCTTCCAGCCCCACTTCCCTTCCCTGGCAGGGAACCCAGGGATGTAAGCCCTGGTCCATGTAAGGCCCTATCCTCACCATGGCAGTACCATGCCACTGTAAACATCCCATGTCACCCCACTCCATCCTGCCCCAAAGAATCCTGGGAACTGTAGTTTGTGAAGGGTTTGGGGAGTTTAATTCTCATCAGTTGTAGCTTTTGATAGTAAAGATAAAGGTAAAGGGAACGCTGACCATTAGGTCCAGTCGTGACCGACTCTGGGGTTGCGGTGCTCATCTTGCTTTATTGGCCGAGGGAGCCGGCGTACAGCTTCTGGATCATGTGCCCAGCATGACTAAGCCACTTCTTGCGAACCAGAGCAGTGCACGGAAATGCTATTTACCTTCCCACCGGAGTGGTACCTATTTATCTACTTGTACTTTGACGTGCTTTTGAACTGCTAGGTTGGCAGGAGCAGGGACCGAGCAACGGGAGCTCACCCCGTCATGGGGATTTGAACCGCTGACCTTCTGATCGGCAAGTCCTAGGCTCTGTGGTTTAACCCACAGCGCCACCCGTGTCTGTAGCTTTTGATAGACCTGTCCAAACTTGGGTCTCCAGCTGTTTTTGGACTACGACTCCTATCATCCCTAGCTAGCAGGACCAGTGATCAGGGATGAGGGAAACCGTAGACCCAAGTTTGGGAAACACAGCTCTACAACTTTACTTTATTTTCTTTTTTGAAAGGCTTTTGAACAAGCTACCATATTTTTTGCTCTATAAGACGCACCAGACCACAAGACGCACCTAATTTTTGGAGGAGGAAAACAAAATATTCTGAATGTCAGAAGCCAGAACAGCAAGAGGGAGCGATCCGCTGCACAGTGAAAGCAGCAATCCCTCTTGCTGTTCTGGCTTCTGGGATAGCTGCGCAGCCTGCATTCGCTCCATAAGACGCACACACATTTCCCCTTACTTTTTAGGAGGGAAAAAGTGAGTCTTATAGAGCAAAAAAATACGGTACTTTATCCATGCTTCTGGATTTAAAACATCAGTTCCAATACAATCAGATTTCCTTATAGGAATATCCAACGACATAAAAATGGGATGCCTAGGATTCCACGCATACATGCAGGGCTCTCTGCTGGCCGGGCGCCAAAGCATTTGATATCAAAGCCTAGACGTTGGGGGCGGCGAAGGGTTTGTCTGGGTTGTAAATATCCATTTCCACTTTCCCTCCCCACCCCCAGTCTGTCTAGAAGAGAGTTTTGCTTTGTATCCTGTGGAAAGGAGAGTAGAGAGAACAGATGTTATCATCGGTTGGTAGCTGCAACACAGGTTCATACCTAATTATTTCCAAAGTTCGTAGTTCTCTACACTTGGTAGCTTGCAGTGTCGCCTGACAAGCCAGTTGGGTGGGTACCTTTTTGGGGAGGGGAGAAATGTCGACTTGGAGATTGCTACACCTTTCAGCTTCTTTGGTTGTAGCTCCAGTTATTTCACCTCCACCCTGTTCACATTTCAAGTGAAGTTTGAAAGCCCCTCGCAAGGAATCATAAGGCAGTGAGAAGCTGGGGGCGCAAGCATTGTAACCCTGCGCAAAGCCCATCCCCAGAGGGAGTTTGGAGCGTCTAATGTTCAGCGAGTCCCGCTGAATTCTGCACATGCCCCTAAAACACACACACTATAGCGCTGCACCACAAGGAACATTCATTCAGTAAAACTGGGGGTGCAAAGCTCTTGTCATTCTCCTCAGTGTCTTTGCACTCATTGGCTGGGAGGTGGGGTTGGGGTTTGCAACTGGGTGAATGAGCGTTGCCATATTTCAAAAAGTGAAAATCCGGACAGAAAAGTTGTGAGCTTAAGATGTTGAGCTTTTTTTTTTAGTTTTGCCCAAAGATGTTGAGCTTCTTCGGGCAAATGGCTAAAAAAATATGACATTTAAAAGCTGTTTTTAATGAAAATAGGCAAAAACGACATTGACAATGTCAGTTGCCATACATCTGGATTTTCCAGGGCTTTTAGCTGATTTCTGCCCAAACACTGCTTCCAACTGCAGTATTCTGAGTATGTCTGTATGGCAACATTAGATAAATACCTTCATCATGTTTCCTCTTCCTTTTATATCCCAAGATTCGGGGGGATAGAGAGAGGGGTGTATGTCTATGCATAGAAACTAGTCTACAATATGAAGCATAAAATTTGCACCCATTGCTCCACCCACTTTTCCCTCTGGCCCTTCCCACCACTGAAACTCAGACCCTAGAAGGTTGAACAGAAGGGAATGTGGTCCCTGACCTAAAAAAACTTCCCCATCCCTGGACTTGAGACTTGATTTATTTTAATGGAAGGGCCACAGATGTCCCTGAAATGGTCAACCTGCTGTGTAAAGACCCGGCCTCCCCCCACCCCCTGCCACAGGGTCACAGCCCTCATGTGAAGTGTCACAGCTTGCATAGGAGGGAGCTTGTCCCTCACCTTTCTCAAACTTGGATCTCCAGTTCTTGTTGGACTACAACTCCCATCATCCATAGCTAGGAGGACCAGCCGTCAGGGCTGATGGGAGTTTGACAACAGTTGGGGACCCAAGTTTAAGAATACTGCTAGACCCTAGGTCCACAGGTATGGCCAAACTTGGCCCTCCCGATGTTTTGGGACTACAATTCCCATCATCCCTGACCACTGGTCCTGTTAGCTAGGGATGATGGGAGTTGTAGTCCCAAAACATCGGGAGGGCCAAGTTTGGTCGTGCCTGCCCTAGGTCTAGGACATACTCTCTAGCACTGAACTCTCAATCCCAAGAAGTCCACACAATATCTTGTACACATCTGAGCTTCACGTAGGATTGTCACTGACTGCCTTGCCACCCTCCACCCTCTATATCTGTGTGTATCTATATCTTCTATAGGCAATGGAACAATCTTCCAGCAGAGATTTGGGAGGCGCCCTCCTCGCTTTCCATTTTCAGGCGTGTCTTGAAAACCCCAAATATGTATGCAACACAAAATGATTGCCTGATCGAAAGCATAATTGCTGCACATCACTTGGTTGTGTTATATGAACTGTCAGTGTATAAATACCTTTTATAAACAAGTAAATACGTCTGCAATGTACACACTCGCCAAGTGAGAATAATGCTTCATGCATTGAATGAAGGTACCCCTGTTCCAGCTTTATATTGTTAACCCATAAGGTGTCAATAGGATTTGTTTGTTTCTGCCAAGGATGTGATGCGGCAAACCCCCTGGAAGTTAATACTGTAAGTTTGTGCTCTGCAGACGCTTCCATCTCTCTTTGCCTCTCTCTCTTTGTGTGTGTCTGCCCCCCTCTTGAAGTGCAAGTGGATTTATATTCTTGTAACTTAATACAACTTTAGTGGACAAATGGGGACTGTGGTCTAAAGCTTGCGAAATCCCAGGTGCACAGTATATTGCTTGGCTGCCTAAAAATACGCTGCTGGTGCCTAAGAATTTGAAGAATGTCTGTGTCTTTGATGGGCATGCTTCTGCACATCACAGTGACGTAAGTATTCATTTATGTGCCGTTAGCAAGTTCCCAGCGTGCACAGAAATTAAGGATGCGTTACAAACAGTGGAGCTTTTTTAGGGCTACTCTTACGAAAAGTCTAAGTTCTCATTGCTCAGAAGCTGTCGTGCCAAGGAATAAATAAAACCCGACTGCTGCCCCGTCTTGCATGCCTATGAAACAAGTTGCACACAGAGGCCGAATGTGCTTTACTGTGTTAGGCTGCAGAGGACGCCACTCTGGCTGGTCTCGCTCAGTCTCTGAACTTAGGGGTGGGATCCAACCAAATTGTTGTGTGTCCGGAACAAGGTCTGCTTTCCATGCCCCCCCTTAAAATCTACTCTGGAGGGTTAGAGGAAGCCCTCCCCCGACAGATTTAGGGGGTGCACAGAGGGAGGAGTGGGTGGTGGTAGAAGTCCCATTGCAGGAGCAAGCCTTGTTCCTCGCATGCATACCCCACAATACTGTGATGAATTCCACCCTAGACCTAATATCTTAACTACAGTTGTACCTAAGGGACACAGGTGGCGCTGTGGGTTAAACCACAGAGCCTAGGACTTGCCGATCAGAAGGTCGGCGGATCGAATCCCCACAACAGGGTGAGCTCCCGTTGCTCAGTCCCAGCTCCTGCCCACCTAGCAGTTCGAAAGCACGTCAAAGTGCAAGTAGATAAATGGGTACCGCTCCGGCGGGAAGGTAAACGGCATTTCCATGCGCTGCTCTGGTTCGCTGGCTGTACGCTGGCTCCCTCGACCAATAAAGTGAGATGAGCGCCACAACCCCAGAGTTGGCCACGACTGGACCTAATGGTCAGGGTCCCTTTACCTTTAAAAAAACAACACACTACAGTAGTACCTTACAGTTGTACTATACAAAACATTCCAAAACCAAAGCGCGGCTTCTGATTGGCTGCTGGAAGCTCCTACAGCCAATTGGAAGCCGTGTCGGATGTTCGGCTTCCGAAAATTGTTCGAAAACTGGAACACTCACTTTTGGGTTTGTGATGTTCAGGAGCCAAAACGTTCGAGAACTAGTCTATTCTAATACCAAGGTACGACTGCACTAACCATAATCTGCATGAGAACATTGGAGCGCAGGCCATCTAGTTCAGCAGTTCTCACTGTGGCCACAAGTGGAAAATCCACAAGCAGGACATGTGTAAAAAGCACATGTTCCATTTATGTTCCTCATGCATGAGCATTTGATTTTGCACTTTTTTGCAAAGCAGGAAGTCCCTGTTTCCCTACAGTGTTGATGTTTAGTGGTAAAGAATGGCATACATTTCATTTTTTTTAAAAAAATCCTTACGTTCAGGGCTAAGAGAGTTTTAAAAGCACTACAGAAATGCCCCTGTTATCCCTCCCTTGCAACTAAAAGCACGTTTAACATATCTTTTTTTGGGGGGGGAGATGTCTTGCATCTCTCCTGAAATACGCCTAGGCTCTGACTTTGGCAGACCTCCAAGTTCTCTTCCTAGGAAACTAGCAATTGGTGTTAAGCTGAGGGTGACTGAAGGAAAAGGATTGACTGCTTGCCAGAGTTTGCAGGAGGCAGCTGCTGCATATGGTCCAACTAGAACCAGTTGCACCTTGAGAGGGGTTAGCAAGATCCACCTGACAACCTCACTAGCTTTCAGCCAGCAAAACAAAGCCCAGCCACCTGCCGCCGCCACAACAGGGTGATGCTGTCTTTGAAGCTGTGTGACATTGGGACGGGGGAGAAACTCCCCTTTCCATTATCGCAGAATAATGTAGGTTCTTGTGAATAATGTCGATTATCATGAAGATTCTGCTTCCTCGAAACCTGTAGGGGAAAACAAACAAACCCTGGAGCTGCCTTAGTAGCTTAAGAATGACCATGATTGGCTGTTTAAAAATAAGAGACGTTATGCACAGGCAATGAAGGTTGGAGAGAAGCGAGGTGTTGGTTGTAATTCTGAATGTATTTCTGGGCTTTTTGTGTGTCTGCTGCCTTTGCTGTGATGCTGGAAATCTTCACAGTGCCCTGATTCAGACGAATATATCTTGGCTTAAGAACAAACGGTTGGTCTATGCACATGGCTCCTTCGCATCTTCTTTTGCAGTTTGCATGAACACAGGAGTCCCTAATTAACCATTGCTTCGTGTTTCGGGATCCTGGCACATTCTGAAACTGGTAACCATGGTTTCCCGGTTTGGATGAAACAGGAAACTAAGGATAATTGGATGCATCCTGGTTTAATTACATCTTCCGCCATAGGCTGCTCGTGGGGGCAAAAGCCTCGTTCGTATCTCATTGTTAAGCTGAGCTTTGATCATCCAAACACAGCCAGCCAGAATGGATTAGAATCCCCCTGTAAGGTTGCTGGTTCCCTCCTATGGATGGACAATTGAAGTGCTCTGGTTCCAGTTCAGTTACCGTATTTTTCGCTCTATAAGATGCACCAGACCACAAGACGCACCTGGTTTTTGGAGGAGGAAAACAAGAAAAAAAATATTCTGAATCTCAGAAGCCAGAACAGTAAGAGGGATTGCTGCGCAGTGAAAGCAGCAATCCCTCTTGCTGTTCTGGCTTCTGGGATAGCTGTGCAGCCTGCATTCGCTCCATAAGACGCACACACATTTCCCCTTACTTTTTAGGAGGGAAAAAGTGAGTCTTATAGAGCAAAAAATACGGTAATTCTTCTGGAGACAGTGGGACACTGTCTGGCAACAACTCCCATCAGCCCCAGCCAACATGGCCCAGTGCTCAGGGGGAATAGGAATTGCAGTCCATCAACATCTGGAGGGCCACAGGTTCTCCAGTCCCGCTGTACATAGTACTCTTAATGGGGATGCTGATTTGTGTGTGTGTGAAATGTGGAATTCCTGTGACAGAAACGCTTCCTTGGTGGCAGACATTTGTATTCCGTTCAACGCATGATTAAGGATCCTGCAGGGGTTTGCGCACCAATGGAACAAGATGTCACAGAATTTAGATCTCCAACTTCTGGTGACCAAGCTTGTTCCATATTGGGTAACGTAGCGCTATATTATTTTGCACGCTATTACGTAACCCGAGGCAGGCTAAAATTCAGAAGATGGACAGATGAACCCAGTGAATGGGAAGACCTCCTCCTGTCATATTAATATATACATATGGTGCAGAACTTAGGAATGGTTTCAGATATACATGCTCCTCTCTTGATGGTGGCATCATCATCATCATCAAATAATGACTTGCATAAGTGATTGGGCTATTCTGTGGCTAGTCAATCTAATGCCTCACAGATGTTATTGGGCTTCTATTCCCGTTAGCCCCAGCCAGCTTGACCAGTGTTCAACGATCGTGGGAGTTTCAGTTCAGCAGTAACTTTAGGGCACCCTCTAGCTGCCCTTGGAAGAGGACATCATGGCTACAGCATCACAGAGTTCACCAGTGACCAGACTCAGACCAGCTGAACTTCAGCAAGCGTGTGGCCTAGTGTGCCTTCTGGTCACAACCCTGGGACATGCACAACTTTCATCCAGGGGCTGCATGATGCTCTAAAAGGAGTTTTGTGCTGTAGCTGCTTTTCCGGCTGGAGTTACAGGATCGGATTTAAGGGACCTGCTCCCGAGACCACACTGCTCTTAATTCATTCTGTCCTCTCCTGAAGCTGTTTTTGTCAGGGTGACTCGAGCCACTCGTGTGTGTGATATTTAATACATCTGCCTGATGACGTGTGGATGGATCCATGTTGAAATAGTAACATTCTTGCCCAGGCTCCCAACTGCAGTTCATTTTGATTGGCACTTCCTGCTTGCAGCTACAGTCAGCCTTTTGGGTAGCAACCAAGGCCACCCAGATAGGACTTACCCCAATGCGGACGTAGTCTCCCTTTTTTGCATTACGGTTCTGATGCCCTCATAGTGATTTTCAAGTGTGACAGGTGATGTGGGACACATGGCACCCTAACCCTTCCCCCCTATTTTGGCTCTATGGTTTTTTTTTACCATCTTAGAGATGTCCCCTCAATCTGGACTATTGTCTCATGACATGTGTTATGTTCTCTAGGTTGCATTTTATTGGACAGGGGAACCTGTGATCTTACCTGTGCCATTTGGTTGCGGTGGGTTAAACCACAGAGCTTAGGGCTTGCCGATCAGAAGGTTGGTGGTCTGAATCCCCGCGACAGGGTGAGCTCCCGTTGCTCGGTCCCTGCTCCTGCCAACCTAGCAGTTTGAAAGCACATCAAAGTGCAAGTAGATAAATAGGTACCGCTCTGGCGGGAAGGTAAACGGCGTTTCCGTGCGCTGCTCTGGTTCACAAGAAGCGGCTTAGTCATGCTGGCCACATGACCCGGAAACTGTACGCCGGCTCCCTCGGCCAGTAAAACGAGATGAGCGCCGCAACCCCAGAGTCGGTCACGACTGGACCTAATGGTCAGGGGTCCCTTTACCTTTACCTTATCTGAGTCTCTAACACTGGGTTGCAGGCTCCCTGCTTTTACAGGTATAGGCTGTTATCCTAAGAAGAGAGTGAGTGCAATTTAGGACCGATTGAGTTCACCAGGTGCATAGGCGTAGAGAACCGTACAGGACTGTGTCTGTAGCCTGTTGTGACACGTTGGTCCAGATTGCATGGGCTGATGTGGCAAGAGGCAGCCGGTGAGGAAACTGTCCCCTGTTGTGTCCTGGAGCTAGAAATTTTGTGACAGCAGTGGGACGTATGGCTGCACTGAGGGAGGAGAAGGAATCCTGTGTGGAAGAACAAAAGCTTAAACCCAGTCTTTGCATAATGCATTGAAAGTGGTGTGCAGTTCCTTAAATAACTTTCCATAAAATTTACAAGCCAAGTGCTTGTCAATCTCTGCCCAGCCCAGACCCGGAAGCTTACAGCGGGGGCGATGGGTCCAGTTTCCGTCTGTCGCCCTAACATCTAGGTTGTTGTGAGGATAAAATGGTGGCGAAAACGGCCCTTTTCTTCTCTGCTTTGTAGAGGAAGGATGGGATAGGAATGTAATAGAATATTTATTCATCTTAAGACCTTTGCACGAGTTGCCAGAGACACCCAGAACTGGTTTAACTTGCTGGGCAACTGAGACGAAAAGTGCCTGCCTGTTTTCCCTCATGTCTTTTAGGTGAAGAGGCTGGAGGCTTGGGCTAAAACTATTACTGTTGCTTTCCTTATTCTCTCCCTCCCCACCACACACACATATACACATATATATGAGAATAAGAAAATATCCAGATGCAACCTGCAGTAGATATGTGGGGGGAGAGATTGCTCAATCCTTCCCCCTCCAGAATGTTGTTGTAAGAGTCGGTTTCTCAGCTCAAAATCACCCTCAGCATGTCGCTTTCTCCCTCCCTTCATCATCGATGGTGCAAACAAACTGTATAGAATTCCTAATATCATTTCCCCTCCTGTCAATCCTGCAGGTCAAAATGCAGCTTGGCGTGGATGGATGGGGAGGGAGAGATTTTTGTTTTATAATAATAATTTATTATTTATTCCCCGCCCATCTGGCTGGGTTCCCCCAGCCACTCTAGGCGGCTTTCAACAAAAGTCCTTCAGATATTAAAAGCTTCCCTAAACAGGGCTGCCTTCAGATGTCTCCTGAAAGTCTGGTAGTTGTTTTTTCCTTTGACATCTGGTGGGAGGGCGTTCCACAGGGCAGGCGCAACTACCAAGAAGACCCTCTGCCTGGTTCCCTGTAGCTTGGCTTCTCGCAGTGAGGGAACCGCCAGAAGGCCCTCAGAGCTGGACCTCAGTAGAACGATGGGGGTGGAGACGCTCCTTCTGGTATACTGGGCCGAGGCCGTTTAGGGCTTTTAAGGTCAGCACCAACACTTCGAATTGTGCTCGGAAACGTCCTGGGAGCCAATGTAGGTTTTTCAAGACCGGTGTTATGTGCTCTCGGTGGCCGCTCCCAGTCACCAGTCTAGGTGCCGTGTTCTGGATTAGTTGTAGTTTCTGGGTCACCTTCAAAGGTAGCCCCACGTAGAGTGCATTATTTGAGCAGGAAAAAGACTGGGCGCAAGCGCAGGCCCAAAATTTGGTATCCTGAGACCAAGCAAGATGGCGGTTGACCTGTTTGTCTGCACCCAGATCTGTCCTCTATAAAGCAAGAGATGTGGAGCCCATTTTGAAGAGCAAAATGGGAGTATAGGGGAGGGCAGTTTCGATTGGCCGCACTTTCAAGTGAGCAAGCAGTATACATGTATCATTAAAGCAATACATAGGTTGCAAAGGAAAGCCTTAAAAAAATAAAACAATATACCTATGTTAAAGGCTTGGCATTTCAGTCCCTTATTTTTGCTTTGTCGTTTTATTTTTCATAATAAAAAGAGTTCACTAGGCCAAGGCTTTATTTATTGTGGGTTCGTAGTTAGCTTTATTGAGCCATTTTGACTACTGGCTGTTGTTGTTTTTCTGCTGCCGTTGTAGTGTGCCTGTTCTGTGGATTTTTGTATGGTTTTATTGTCATGTACTGGGATTCCCCCCCCCTTCTGATTTTACGCTCTGCTTGATGTTTTATAAGTCGCTTAGAGACTGCTTATGTAGCAAGCTACTGATAATTTGAACAAATCTTTCCCAGACTGCATCTATATTAAAATTTCATAGAATTGTAGAGTTGGAAGGGACCGTGAATCTAGTCCAGCCCCTTGCAATGCAGGAATCTTTTGCTGGGGCTCAAACCCACAACCCCAAGATTAAGAGTCTCATACTCTACTAACTGGGACGCGGGTGGTGCTGTGGGACCTCAGTGCCTAGGACTTGCCGATCGTATGGTCGGCAGTTCGAATCCCCGCGGCGGGGTGAGCTCCCGTCATTCGGTCCCAGCTCCTGCCCACCTAGCAGTTCGAAAGCACCCCCAAGTGCAAGTAGATAAATAGGTACCGCTTTATAGCGGGAAGGCAAATGGTGTTTCCATGTGCTGCGCTGGTGCTGGTTCGCCAGAGCAGCTTTGTCACGCTGGCCACGTGACCCGGAAGTGTCTCCGGACAGCGCTGGCTCCCTGCCTCTTAAGTGAGATGGGCGCGCAACCCTAGAGTCGGACACGACTGGCCCGTACGGGCAGGGGTACATCTACCTTTACCTTTTTATTCTATTAACTGTGCTTAATATGTTTTTATTGCTTGTTGTTTGCTGCCCTGGGCTTCTTTGGGAGGAAGGGAAAGATGTAGGTTTTAAAATAAATAAAGAATAGGTTTGGGTTTACCAGATTTGGTACCTGCATGCAGCCAGAGGGTGAAACTGGCCAAAGCTCTGGGTGAGGGTGAGCTTTGCAGGTAGAGAACATCGGGTCCAATCTCTGACTTCACCTATTAAAAGATCTAAATGAAAAGAGCCTTAGGAAACGTTTCTGAAACCTGGCTTTAAGGCCTACTGAGAATTATAAGCTAGGTATTTATTTAAAACTATAATGCTTTCCTGTTGGGAATATCCAAAGAAGCTTACAGCAGCAAACAATTGTGTTAAGTGCAGTAAGAATGTATGGCTAAAATCTTCACAAGCAGCCTCTACCATTGTTAAGGAACAATTAGGAGTCGGGTAAAAACTCAGAGATACACAAATTGCCCATTGAAAACCCTTAGAGAGTTTTAAAGGTCTTGGCTTGTCCTCTGAGCAGTACATCAATGATAGTGTCTTCACATACCTGCCTTGTGAAGTATCCCAAGAGACATGCTCCTACAGTGGCTCCCAAACTCTCCCCACCTCGCAGACCCAGCTGAAAATTGCTGAGGGTCTTGGTACACCACTGAGATATTTTTCCATCTGTCGTAGCAGTTGCCATGCTAGACGCTGTATGATTCTTAATTGTACCTGTGTTGCTTCTTTAATTTTTTTAATCGTATTTTATTGTGTTACCGTTCAAATTCTGCGGAATTAAAAACTGCGACGCAGTAAAACACAATATAATAAATAAGACGCCGTAAAACTACAATTAGAAATCAAGATGAATGTTTAATGGAGACAGGCTGCAAACCATCAGGATGAAACAGGTGGAGACCACAGTTTGAGAGTCCCTGCTCAGTGTTAGAAATTTGCCAGGTGCCGTTTTGCTACTGGTGGATCCAGTTGAGACCATGTGGAGATCTCTGGATGGCAGGTTGGCAAATGACACCTGCATCTGGCGGGAAAGCTTTCTTAAGCAGGTAAGCAGAAGAACTGATTTATCGTGTTTATATCCTACCTTTGTCTCCAAGGTGTGCATAAGTTGTAAATTACGTAATTTGAGATTTTCCCCCTTTAAAATATAAGGCGGTATAGAAATGAAATTAATGATCCTAATAAGAAAGAAAAGGGTCTAGACATTCCGTTGTGGCGGCTGTAACTCATGTTTAAAGTGTCATTTGGCAATTAGCTTCTGTATCTGAGTTTCTAACTGTTATGTACTGAAGATCTCACCCTGGGCCAGCAGGGGGATACTGTAGATAGTTATGCAAATGAAGGATCGAAAGTGACGTTCAGCGATTGGATAGTTTGTATGCAAATGAAGGATCGAAAGTGATGTTCAGTGATTGGATAGTTTTAGAAAGTTGCTACAGTTACGTTGTTCTGGAGCTCTATATAAGCAGGCTGACTAAGGTCTTCAGTTCAGTTCTGTTTGGCCTTTGAATAAACAAGAGCTGCTTGAAGAATCGCTGTGTCGTCTGATATGTTCGCCCACAACTTAACACTAACACTGTCCCTGCTGTAGGGTACCATGAGAGGACTAAACGGGAAAATGCAATGGGGGGATTCTGTGAACTCCAAACACTGATCCATGATGGGCTGCTTTTTCCAAGGGAGCAGAATTCTGGTATATCTGGGCCAGCAGAGAAAAAGTCTTTGCTATCAGATGTTTGGGAGACCCTGAGCTAGGTCATTGGTCTCCATGCCTATATAAAGGAGCTGTTTCTGAGAAACTCACTCTTTTTTTTATATCCACCAGGCCACTCTACTAACCTCACTTGAGGAATAATCATTCCTTGCTAAGGGCGCTCTGGAATCCATTTCCTGTCTGGTGTTACATTGTATTTTTCTTTACTCTTGTTAAAAATAGGTTGCAAAGGAAACAATCAGTTTGGACACAGTTTGAATGGCCCGAAAGGAAATGTATGGAGGGATTTGCAGCTGTTATTTATTTATTTCACATATTTCTCCTTTCTCTGGCATATTGCATTTCGGAGGAGGGATGAAACATCTGATGACATCATCCAACAGGATTTTTATTTTTTTTGCTTCTTTCAAGAGGTTGCATTCATTTTGATATATGGCGGGTTGCATTTTAGCATATTTTCCCAATACAGCAAAACGTTTGCTGCAATTTGCAAATTTTATAAAGAAAATTATGGCATGATTAGCTACAATTCTGCATAATACAAAGCACATGCTGAGTAAGGTCTTTGGAGATCATTCCTTAGTTCATACTGGGTTTTTGCCCATCTTTGCGTTTCCTTTGGGAGATAATTTTTATGATTATGGAAAACAGGAAGGCTGTGCTCACCCTGTCCTGCACTGTGCATTCATTCTCTGCATTGCCAGGACTGGGTTTTTAATATATGTCTGCATGATGTACCTTGTTATAAGATACTACTGTTCGATGCATTGTTCTTAAACCAGCTTCACATGATTTGCTTGTTCCTGATTCATCTCTAGCCCAGGTGTGAACACTTTTGCACAGAGCAACAACATACCGTATTTTTCGCCCCATAGGGCGCATCTAGTTTTTTTGGGGGGGAAATAAAGGGGGAAAAAATTATTTCCCCCCCGGGCTGGGGCGGGGGAAGCCCAAGCTTCCCCCGACCCCAGCCCCCAGAACAGGCTGCTATCCGCAAGCCTAGGGAGCG
>JAXCMG010000125.1:406077-519446 GCA_034642415.1 Podarcis siculus | reverse complement strand
TGCACACACATTTCCCCTTCATTTTTGGAGGGGGAAAAGTGCGTCCTATAGGGCGAAAAATATGGTACTCCTCCCAGCAGCAGACCCCAGTGTCTAAACAAGGAGAAACTGCTTCAGTGCAAACTTGGAGGCAGAAGGCAGCGTATTCTGAAATTTCACAATGTGGAAGCTGCTATTTGGTCTCGAATTCAGAATCCTGTGAATATGTCCTGAAAGCAAACCAAACAAGCTGGTGGTCCCTAAGATAAGGTTGAAAACAGTTGGGAAAAGTCTGGAGAAACTTCAGCAGCCACCGTACGGGCTTAGAAGGAATTTTAGAGTAGTGGTTGGCCAGGCTACCTTTCTCTGGCGGGCAGCAAAAAACCTGGGAGGTTTAACAGCCCCCATTGGGTTAATAGACTCTGCATGCTTAACTCTGGTAGGTCACAACTTGTTCAGGCCTGATCTGTCCAGCGAGATCCTGACTTTGTTTCCAAGTCTTTTCGGTGCCGTGTACCCAATGCTTGCCCGAATGTTGCACTGAAAGCAGATGCCGACTTTTCATTCCCCCGTCTGCTGCTTCCCCTGTCGTGCTTCAGATACTCAGAGGGGGAACATTCCTGTAAGAGTGCTGTCACTCACTGTGTCACAGAAGCATGATAATGAAGATCTCTGAACTTGCTCATCCTGGAATGAGAAGGGCAGGCCTCTAAAACAGTGAATGCTCAAAAGGATACAGATTTTTTTCTTTCCAGATTAGTCTAGCATAGAATGATAAGAGTTGGAAGGGAATCATCTAGTCCAACCCCCAGCAATGCAAGGATATGCACCTGTCCCATATGGGGATCAAACATGTTATCTGCACCATGCCTCTAACCAACTGAGCTCCCAGTGCCTTGTAGCTCAGTAGCTCAGCCCACAATCCCTGTGTAAACATTTGCCTACAATGTGCCTCTAGATCGGGGTCGGCAAGCTAAGGCCTAGGGGCTGGATGCGGTCCCCCAGGCTCGTGAATCCAGCCCGCGGACCCTGCCACCCGCTTGGTCAGTCCCCGCGCTCTGCAGATGCCGCGTGGGAACTGACTTCCAAGATGCTGACACGGCTTTGGATTGGCTGCAGGAAGCTCTGCGCACTGAGGTAAACCCGGCTCGGCCATGGATGGAGAGGCCATCTGGCGGGCGTCGGGTCAGGGCCGCACCATGGGCTTCGTGATGGGCACATTGCGGGGCTTCAACTGGAGCTTGGTGTGTCTGCTGGCCCTGTGCCTGGTGCCCGGCTCGGTGCTGCTGCTGGTGGCGCACTCGGTGGCCGCACTGGAGCAGCTGGAGGGCAAGCTGCATGCACCTGCCTGGCGCTCCACATGCGCGGCCTGCCGCTGACCTGGCCTTTGATGACGGGCCGCAGCGCATGGTGCACACTGCCTGGGAGCTCTGTGGGGACAGGCCGATGGAGTGGCTGCTCCTCGTCAACAACGCCGGTGAGCGGGCAGCGCTGAGACGTGCTCCTGAGTGCGTGCAGAGTGCGTTGTTCCTCCAGGTCTGGAGGCAGCTTGTAGGATATTTATATTTTTCAAAATATGGTCCGGCCCCCCACAAGGTCTGAGGGACAGTGGACTGGGCCCCTGATGAAAAAGATTGCTGTCCCCTGCCCTAGATGTATAGGTTCCTGGTTTCCCCCATAAATATTTTGCTGCTGTGCTTTGAAGATCCAAAAGGTTGGGAGAAGATGTGGCCTTTTTTTCAAATGAGGACAACATTTAATTTCTTACCACCTTCAGCAATACCCCGGGGGTCAGAAAATCTACATGTTCCTGCGTTCTCAATGTGTCTTTTGAGCCATCCAGAGAGCCCACAGTGGAGTTTGGCTTTCGTTTTCAGTGACACTGTGGATTCTGGACTATCTACCCATGGTGCACTGCTTCTGAATTGGGACACTGTGGCCCAGTTGAAACATGGCAGCAGTTGTGAACAAAATACAGTACTCGTCGAGGTAAGCGTTGTCTGATAGCTTCCGCCTCAGTTTCTTGCAAGACTTTTCCCCCCTGAGAAAATTAAATTTCTTTTTCCAAAAAATGCAGCTTACCAACAAGAACAGCAACAACTTTGTAGCCTTCTGGGCTGTAAAGGGGGCTACCCCACAGAACTCTTTGATCATTGGGTGACTTGCAGAAATAAGCATCTATATTACACACATGATTTTCCACCGTGAGTCAAAGCAGGATAGCCTTTGTGCTGATTCTTAGGGTTGCCATATTTCAAAGACAGAAAAGTTGAGCCTTTTTTGGGCAAAGTTTTGCCCAAAGTTGTTGGCAAAATCACAGAGACTTTTTAAGCTATTTTTATGGGAAATCGGCAAAAATGGCACTGCCAACATGGGTTGCCATACATATGGATTTTCCCAGATATTTGGCCTATTTCTGCCTGGACAATGCTGCTGACTGCAGTATTCTGGATACATCCGGGAAATGTCTGGACGTACGGCAACCCTGTGGTTCCTCTCCCCTCCCTCCCAGCTTAGTAAGTATACATGGCTGCAGCATATCTCCAATGTGGGAAAATACTTGTGCCCATGAGGTTCTAGGAAGACAATAGATTGGTGGTGTTTAAGACCAGAAGTTCCAGCCCTTGTGTTCAGTGCAGCTGGCAGTTCTATATATACAAAAATATTTGTCAGAGTATCTGGGTCAATAAAAAAATTCATATAAAGTTGTGGAAGCAGTAAGGTTGTGTTTGTTGGTTGTTGTTTTTAAGGGTGCTTTTGGAACAGTGTTGTACAAAAGCAAACTGGCACATTGAGAGCCAGTGTGGTGTAGTGGTTAAGAGCGGTGGACTCGTAATCTGGTGAACCGGGTTCGCGTCTCCGCTCCTCCACCTGCAGCTGCTGGGTGACCTTGGGCTTGTCACACTTCTCTGAAGTCTCTCAGCCTCACTCACCTCACAGAGTGTTTGTTGTGGGGGAGGAAGGGAAAGGAGAATGTTAGCCGCTTTGAGACTCCTTAGGGTCGTGATAAAGCGGGATATCAAATCCAAACTCTTCAAACTCTATTGTGCCATTTTCCTGTAGCCAAAGGCCATCTCTCCCTTCCAGTTCGCACGTCATAGTGGACCATAGATTAATGGATTACTGTGGCCTTCCCATTTTATCCTAACAACAACAACAAGACCAAGAGTGTGAGGCCTGTGGTCACCCAGTGAGCTTCATGGCTGAGTGGAGATGCAGCCCTGGTTCCAATCCAGCACTCTGCCCTCCACATTACCCTGGCTGTGTTAAGTATCCTAAGAAATTTCACAAATTTCTCATTCATTCACAGAGTCCAGTGCCCAACAGTGTGTCTGTGTGTGTATACAAAAATATAAATACAGTGTACATAGTAATACGGACCTACTAGGATGGTCTCCTCTGACTAGGCACAGGTTTTTCCCAACTTTGCTACCCAAGATCTTTTTTAAAAAAGAGGTCAGGATTGCATTTGGCAAATTGTACGTACCAAGCACGTGCTCTTCCCCTGAGCTGCAGCCTCACCCCTCGGCAGACAGGCCTGCACTTGTTCATACTACGGGCGAGGGCTGCGAAAACACTTCTGGCTTGCCTGCTCTGCTCTCCTGACCCACATGTCCTGGGCAAAGAACACATGAGAACCGATGCCCGCACATTGTCGTTATGCAAGATTGACAACCGGTTTCAAGATTAAAATGATACCCGTTTCCTCTAGGCTGGGGCTGAGTCCGCATCACAACATTGGCACTGCCGGCAGCAGGGTGAGCAGCTGGGAGATACGAACGGTTGACATTTAAAATTGAGTCTGGCCTTGGGATGACCCGCTATTGACATACCACTCAGAAAACCACAACAGTGATGATGGAAAAGGGATCAAGCTAGTCTGCTGTGTGAATCCCTCTCTCCGGCAGGTCTGCTCTAAACGGATCCCGGCTCTGTGTTCAAATATCATTCACGGCTTTAACAGTTCCTGATTTTTATTTGGCGCGTGATCGTAATGCTGTCTTATTTTGTAGTGTGGCAGTGTTTCGTGTTTTTATATTGCAAGTTGCCTTGAGACTTTAAAAACCTTTTAAAGGTGGTATAAAAATATTTTAAATGATCTGCTATCTGAGGACGTGCTGCTTTCTGCATGCTAAATTTGACTTGGAATGTGGTTTCTGGTGTGTGATCCCAGAGCAAGAGCGTGCACCCATAAATCAGTTTCCAGAGCTGGTTCAGACATGCATGCTCATTACTTGATGAAAACTGTGATTTGCATGTATGAATGGGAAATCACAGGTCATAGGCAGACTATTCATACCACCTGGCCCTTGTGGTCCCTTCCAACTCTGCAATTCTACAATTCTATGTCATGCTTTTCATTGGCATTTATACACGCACTCAGTATAAGGGAACTTTCTAAATTCCTCTAGGACAGGCATGTCCAACTTTCAAGAGATTGACATCTACTCCCATTATAAAAAAACTGGCAGTGATCTACCAAAGTTGTTGAGCTTTTTTGGGGGGGGCAGCGATCTACCACAGAGCCCTCGCAATCTACCAGTGGATCACAATCTACCTGTTGGCCATCCCTGCTCTAGGACTAGGCAATGCCTGTGATTTCCTATCTGTACAATCTGAGGGGAAACCAGCATGGGGGAAATCTGGTTTGGGGCTTGGCACCACACGTGACTTGATGCCAGGGAGCACACCAGGTCAAGGTTGGCATGGCAGGATCATGCCAACCTGCACAGTCAAACAGACCGAGCAGGTTTGGCAGAGAGTCGTTGCAGGGTTTGCCGAGGAGCTCTGAGCACAAACTGCTGACAGCCTGCTTTCACTCGCTCTCCGGTGTCTTCTCCAGATGGTAGCCCTCCTGGCTAGTGGCAGCTAGTGCCCATAGGGACTGGTAGGGCAGAAAGCAAAGTGGCCAATAGTTGGCAGAGTCAATGACAGGAAGAGTCAGCAAGTTCTGGTTCTGTCTACGTCTTGCTCCCTGCCGAGTTTTCCAAGGACAAAACCGAGGGGAGGAAGATGACAGCCACGACCACCATTGTTGTGGACTGGTTGGCTGTAGAGGAGTGGTGGGAGGCTGGGAAACCCCGAAAGGAACCACCAAGGGAAGGAAGATCAGAGCCAGGGAATTATTGGTGGTAGAACGACAATGAGTGGTCAGAGGAAACATATAAAAGGTAAAGGGACCCCTGACCATTAGGTCCAGTTGTGACCGACTCTGGAGTTGCGGCACTCATCTCGCTTTACTGGCCGAGGGAGCCTGTGTACAGCTTCTGGGTCATGTGGCCAGCATGACTAAGCCACTTCTGGTGAACCAGAGCAGCACACAGAAATGCTGTTTACCTTCCCGCCAGAGCGGTACCTATTTATCTACTTGCACTTTGACATGCTTTCGAACTGCTAGGTTGGCAGGAGCTGGGACCGAGCAACAGGAGCTCACCCCGTCGTGGGGATTCGAACCACCAACCTTCTGATTGGCAAGTCCTAGGCTCTGTGATTTAGATCACAGCGCCACCCGCATCCCTGAGGAAACATGTACCAGAAAGTAAATCCTATTGAACTCAGTGGGACCTAGTTTGGGGTAAAAATGCTTCAGATTGCAATATAAGGCTGCCCAGTCTTTTCCCAGTAACCTGGGAGTAAGCTCCATTGAATACAGTGGGGCTTACTTCTGAGCAGACAGCGTAAGGCTCCATTTACAATAAAGGAAGAAACACGCCCCGCATTTCCTAAGAAATGCTTGCAATGGAAGAATTTTAAGTGGATGGGTGACACTTTCCTTCAAAATTATAGGAAGGGCTTCATATGCCAGCTTCACCATTTCCTTCATTTGGTGCAGGGATTTTAGTTTCAGGATAAACAGGACTCTTTTTCTGCACCTCCATGCACACCACTTTTAATTGTTCTCCGAGACATGGAGAAGAGGAAAAAGGGAAAGCGCGACTTTCCGGGATCAAATCAGAAACTGGGATGGCTTCTGTAATTCTGGGACTGTTCCTGGAAAATCAGGATACTTGGAGGAGATGACCATTGGCTCTGGCTGTGATTGGCTTTGACTCCCCCTACCGTTGGTCCACTTTCTTTCTGCCCTACTAACCCGAATGAGCACTGTTATGTACTGAAGTTCTCACCCTGGGCCAGCAGGGGGATACTGTAGATAGTTATGCAAATAAGGGATCGAAAGTGACGTTCAGTGATTGGATAGTTTTAGAAAATTGTTACAGTTACGTTGTACTGGAGCTCTATATAAGCAGGCTGACTGAACCCTTCAGTTCAGTTCTGTTCTGGCCTGTGAATAAACAAGAGCTGTTTGAAGAATCGCTGTGTCGTCTGATATGTTCACCCACAACTTAACAAGCACCAACTACCACCAGTATTATGTCGTGTTGCTCTGCTACAGGGGGTCTGTGGTGGTGGAAATCTGGAGGGGAAGCCTCTTCATCTAGAAGCTTCCTTCTCAAAAACAGATCCTGCAAATTCCACCCATCCTCAAAACTCCTCCCCTCCCCTATACAAGATGGGATTTCCTGAGCCCCACGTTGGCCAGTACAGTAATCATTTGAAAGCGAGAGGAGCCTTTTTTTTTAAGGACAATATGCCTGCCATCAAAGGCTTGGTCATCTTCCAAGTTCATTAAAATATGTTAATTACGTACAAGTGAAAACACTTAAGTTTGGCCCTTCAACCCTTTTACTGAGTCTGCAAGGCGGCTACCGGTGTTGAACAGATTGCTTGCCCCGAAGCAAAACTTCAACACAATTTATGACCACCCTGTCTCCATGTAGCAACTGCCGTCTTTTCTTGAGCGAGTTGCTTGCTGGGCATTCACTAATTGAGTTGAGCACCCCACTCCCCCCCCTACCCCCCAGCTGCCGTACGGAGCCCCTTTGTCCTGCTTGGCTTCCCAGCAATGCAAATTCGGAATCGCAGGAGCAGGTTCTTGATACGCTTTGAGCTGCCTCTGCTGTGAGCCTGCTTTTGTGAACAAACCTCCGCCTGCGAAAGTAGAATTGGACCACCTTGTAAGACACGCCTCCCCCTTCCGTGTGTGTGTTGCATAATGTAGGTTTCCCCCAAAGAATGGTTCTCTTGCTGTTCAATTTATGCACTATGCAGGCATCTGCACTAAGCGTTTGAAGCATCGTCATGTCACTTCATGCAAACCAAAAGAATCCTGGGAACTGTAGTTTAAGGCTGTTGAGAGTTCATAAGGGACCTCTGTTCCCGTCACAGAACTACAAATCCCAGAGTTCTCCGGGAAGAGAGGTTGAGTGCGTACCCTCCAACATTTCTCCAATGAAAATAGGGACATTCTGGGACCAAATCAGAAACCAGGACTACTTCTGTAAATCCAGGACTGTCCCTGGAAAACGGGGACACTGGGAGGGTCTGTGGTTGTTAAATTTCCTTTGGATATACCCAGCTTTGTGCTCCCCTGTTCTCTTAGTTATCTGGAAGCAGCAGAAAAGCTGCCTGACTCAAAGGCCTGCTTCTTAAACTATGGTTTAGTACTATGTGAACCCTGCCCCACAAACTTAACTACGGCTTGCTTACCATTAACAAACCATGGTATGAAGTTATGGTTTGTTGTTGGCGCACAAACTTTGGTTTGTTTCCGTTGCAGCTTGGTGTCATGTCTGAACCCAGAACCCTTTCTTAGCCATGGTTTGTTTGACCACTCCAAATGCTCATCAAACCACAAAGGCATGAGGTAAGAACAGCTGGGGAGCGAGCCAAACATTAGAGAAACAAATTGTGGTTTCTTTGATCACCTGTGGGAGAACCTGTGGTGTGTTAAACAAACATTGATTTAGGATTATGAGGAAGCCAGCCATTTGTTTGGTGGCCAATGCAATCTCACACACATGCATTGCACGCCCTTGCACCCCCTCAGTCTTGGGTGCGAGTCAGTGCCTCTGATGCAGTAAATGCCCATGCAAATACGTTCCCCAGCTGTGTGTGTGTGTGTTGAGCATGGAAGTCATGCCGTGCAATGCAGTGCCCTTGCAACAAACGGTTGCGCTAGTGATTGAGGCGTAGAATGCAGCTGCAGGAATATACCAGGCACTTTTAACATCCTAAACTCTGGTGCTCCTATTAATGGCTTGGAAATAAAACTCAGCAAAGGGTGTGTAGGTAGACGGAAGGCTCACAGTAGCCTTTGTTGCTGTGTCATGTAGAGCATAATCTGTGTGGATCGTGAAGCAAGTCCATGCTTTTAGCCCTGTCCTAACTGGGGTCACTGTCTCCTTGCAACAACAGAATGTTGCACATGCTTGTATGCAGAACACAAGTACCTACGCTCATGTAGGGAGCTGCATGTGGTCAGGATACCCACACAGTGCAATTGGTTGTGCGATTTGTGGCAGTGTAACCTATTTTGCGACTGGTGTGGGTCCAGTTGTGACCACGTGGAGATCACTGGGTGCTAGTTTGTCAATTGACATCTCCATCTGGCTGGCCCTTCCAGCTTTCATTAGGAGGCAGAAGAGCTTATGTATTGCATTTAGATCCCATCTTTTTCTCCAAGGATGACATGGTTCACCCCTCTCCTCAGTTAATCCCTACAGTGACCCTGTGGGGTAGGTTAGGAGGCTGTGACTGGCCCAAGGCCACCCAGTGAGCTTCAGGACAGAGTGGGGATTTGAACCCTGATCTCCCAGGTCCTAGTCCAGCTCTAACCACTACACCACACTGGCTTCTTAAGTCCTTCTGCTATGGTGCAACTATATAAATTAAGTAGCTAAATAAATATGGGGAAAGCAAAATGTCACTTAGATAAGGATCTGATATATTTTCCTTGAAGCTTGAATTTGTTTTATTCTGGGTTGTTTTATTTGAGGTTTTAATGTGTTGAGATTTTTTTTCTTTAAAATATAAAGTGGAATAGAAATGAAGTGAATAATAATAATAACAATGAATGCTGCTGCTGCAAAAAAAGTGCCTAGATATTTCATTGTGATGACCATGGCCTAGATTTAAGGTACCATTTGGGGATCACCTTAAATACCTGAGTTTCTAATACTGCTACTCGGGGGAATGGAACTGTTGATGCACAAGTAACCTGTAGTGCAGTTTTGGGATCTTGGGGAAGCAAAAACTGGCAAACCACAACCATCCTGATGTATTTAGTCTAGGTGTTTGCTGAATTAGAACTTCCATAGTCCAGGACCATTCGTTGAGCTTGGAGGTCGAGGCTGATGCGAACTGTATCATGAAGGCAGCCAGGCAGCCCAGGATGCCCATCTCTGATCTAATGTCACTACAGTGGTATCTCTGGTTAACAACTTAATTCGTTCCAGAGGTCCGTTCTTAACCTGAAACTGTTCTTAACCTGAGGTACCACTTTAGCTAATGGGGCCTCCTGCTGCTGCCACGTGATTTCTGTTCTCATCCTGAAGCAAAGTTCTTAACCCGAGGTACTGTTTCTGGGTTAGCGGAGTCTGTAACCTGAAGCGTATGTAATCTGAAGCGTCTGTAACCCGAGGTACCACTGTACTAGCATTAACTACAAAGGAGAAACACATGGCATCCTTTCCTGACAGGATAGGGATATGGCGCTGTGCTCTTCCTGAGTCAGATGGAAACTTGGGAGCCGTCAAGGAGACTGTGTCTCCCCGGCAACTGTCTGCTCCTTCTAGAAGAGGTCTTTTGTTCTCCCCTTGAGACCCAATGCTCTGCTGGCTTCAGGCAACTGCCTAGGAAGGAGTCTGCCTAGAAGACTTATAATGAGGAGACTCTTGAGAGTCCCATGGACTGCAAGAAGATCAAACCTCTCCATTCTGAAGGAAATCAGCCCTGAGTGCTCACTGGAAGGACAGATCCTGAAGCTGAGGCTCCAAGACTTTGGCCACCTCATGAGAAGAGAAGACTCCCTGGAAAAGACCCTGATGTTGGGAAAGATGGAGGGCACAAGGAGAAGGGGACGACAGAGGACAAGATGGCTGGACAGTGTTCTCGAAGCTACCAGCATGAGTTTGACCAAGCTGCGGGAGGCAGTGGAAGACAGGAGTGCCTGGCGTGCTCTGGTCCATGGGGTCACAAAGAGTCGGACACAACTAAACAACAAGAACAACAACAAGTTGGTGGCCATTACTACTTCTCCCTAGTCCGATGCTAGAGCACTACACTACCCTGTCTCCAGAGAATCTGTAACAGGCGTAGCCAGGTGGAAATGGCACATGTGCAAATGCCCTTGATCTGTACAGGTTTTGGAATTCCGGTAACCTTTGCAAGGGAGTACGCATGACCCCAGTTACCTGGCTGGGAGTGGAGAGAGCAGCTGGATAGCTTTGCCTGAATTGCTGGTGACAAATAGCCTGTTGCTATTAATCCTCCTGCTGGCGTGCTGAGTGTTACTTCCCATTCTGCTCTAATGAGCCGAGGATCTTGGCCGCTGCCCCCCTCCACGCTGCAAGGGCCTGCCTGCAAGCAGAGTGGTTGGGGCTATGAATGGGGCCAGCCTGTCTGGGCTCTCTAGCCTTCAGCTTCGGCTTGGCTTGGAGATTCCTGCTTGCCCGCTAGCTATGATATCTCTAGCAGATGTCTCTCAGCTGTTCCTGGCAGCTGGCAGGGAGATGCAAAGGCAAGGAGCAGGGAGGTGGAGAAGGAGGAGATGAGGAGGAGGAGGAGGAGGAGAAGGAAGTGAAGGCATTCCTTCGGTACTTCCAGCTGCTGTTGCGAAATAGACCGCTGAGACCTTTTCTTTTAAACTCCAGGGAGAAAGATTACTGAAGGCAAGAAAAATTAAGTGAAATGATGTTTATGGGGGTGGGAAGAAGGGGGAAGTTGGTTTCAGCAAATCTCGATATAGCCTTGCCTCCTTTTCAATGTGTTCTGTTTTCGTGTGCCACCTTTCTAAATTGGGATGTCAGGAAACTGCTTTTATATCAACTTGGTCCTTTGGTCTTTCCAGCTTAGTAATTGAGTGGCAGCAGCTCTCCACTGCTTCAGGTAGGGTTCGTCCCCCCAATCCTACCTGGAATATACGTGGTACCACCTGCATGCAAGTAGCTGCCCTGGCACTCAGCTGTGGCCCTCCCCGCTTCCCAGTTACTGTACCCAAAGCAGTTAACAACCCACAGAAATGACAAAGCGTATAATAATAATAATAATAATAATAATAATAATAATAATAAATTTTATTTATACCCCGCCCTCCCCAACCAGGACTGGGCTCAGGGCGGCTAACACCAGGTATAAAAACAATTGATTAAAATACAACTTAAAAACAAGATTAAAATACAACATTAAAATGCAGCTTCAAGGGAAATCGCATTGCTTCTCTGTAGCAGTTCTAAAAGCAAATTAATAAGAGGAATCCAATTTCACACATAGCATTACAAAATGCTAATGGAGTATCACTAAACATTTTAAAAATATTTTTAAAAAATTAAAACATTTTTTAAAAACATTTTTTTAAAAAGCCACCCCCACTGGTTATCCATTGGTTACAAGAAGTATAATTACAGGCA
The DNA here is from genome assembly GCA_034642415.1 of Podarcis siculus. Lineage (NCBI taxonomy): Eukaryota > Metazoa > Chordata > Lepidosauria > Squamata > Lacertidae > Podarcis > Podarcis siculus. The sequence goes on along the minus strand of JAXCMG010000125.1, from coordinate 507,999 downwards.
GACAAGATGACAGCAGCAAAAACACAGGGACACCAAATGTGGAAAAAGGAATAACTGAGCAGCTAGATCACATCTTTCCTTCCCTGTCTTGGGTGGCCATGTGTCACCCAAGCCATCCTGAGGACACGACACTGCCATCTCCATAGATTCAGGATCAGGATGAGCTTAAGATGGCACTGCAGATCTTGGGTGCCACAAAATCAGCTTCCCCATTTCGTGTTGATTCTGTGTGTGGGGTGTGGGTGTGTGTGGATCTGCACCCCGCCCCCCATCTCTGAACTAAATGATCAGGAATCAGTTCATTTCAATTCTTTGCAAGCATCTCAAGCAACTAGCAGGTATTTTGATAGGCCAGTGATAACTGACCAATAGGTGGGTCATGGTTCTACCTACTGTCTTTTCCTCTTCCTCATAACACTCTAGGCTTTTGTTTCTACAGACACCTCCCACCTCACAATCTCACGTCTCATCTCTCCTCTTTCTCCTGCCCCCAGACCCCTTCTCCCCAATGCAAGGATCTTTGGATTCTCAACGGAGCAGACTAAAAGTTTGTCATTAACAAAACCCAGAGCTGGAGGGACAGCCCTTGTCCTTAAATGGCCGGCATAAGGTCCAGTTGCCGCTGCCACTTTTGTGTTTGTGTGTGTACCTACGTGCCTCAATGTTGCACAATGACACTGTAAAGCTGGGGCAAAGGCCCAGATCAAAGAGATGGGCTGGACCCTGAGGATCATGTAGTCCAGCTGCCTGCAATATTCTGGTTTTAAGAGCATAAGAGTAAGATTATGGCTGGGGAGGATTTTCCAAACTCAGTGGTAATGAGCCTTGCACAATATCATAATGCACCATTTTGGCATCTCCAGTTAGGGAACTTGAGGACCAGCGTAACTTTCCTTCTGAGACCTTGACTATCTGTCGCCAGTCAGAGTTCACAATATTGAGCCAGCTCAGTCATTGACTTTCCAAGTCGTTGTTGCTTTCTCAAATCTCAGCTTTAATTTTTTGAAGAGAGGGCAAGTTTCTAGTGCTCATTGTGGTAGAGAAGAAACTGGGAAAATGACGTGTTATTATTATTATACACAGAGCACAGGTTTTGCCAACCTGCCGCTTCCCTGTTCTTTTGAACTATGATTCCCATCAGCCCCAGCCTGCCTGCCCGATGGTCAGGGATGATGGGAGCTATCGTCTAAAACATTGAGTGCACACCATGCTGAGGAAGAAAGCATTTGTCTAGCCCAGGTGTGTGAATCTGTGGCTATTCAGATGCTGCTGAATGCAACTCCCATCATCCCTAGCCATTGGGCATACTTCCTGGGGCTGATGGGAATTCTAGTTTAGCAACATTTGGAGGGTTTCAGCTTCCCCACAGCTGAGCTAGCCCTTCAGAGCCCCCAAAGCATTTCACCTATGTCAGACTAGAAAAGAGGCTGATTACATGGTTTGCCTAAAGCCATGGATTTATCAATGTAGCGGAATGCGGGTGGCGCTGTGGGTTAAACCACAGTGCCTAGAACTTGCCGATCAGAAGGTCGGCGGTTCGAATCCCCGCGACGGGGTGAGCTCCCGTTGCTCGGTCCCTGCTCCTGCCAACCTAGCAGTTTGAAAGCACGTCAAAGTGCAAGTAGATGAATAGGTACCGCTCCGGCGGGAAGGTAAACGGCGTTTCCGTGCTCTGCTCTGGTTTGCCAGAAGCGGCTTAGTCATGCTGACCACATGACCCGGAAGCTGTACGCCGGCTCCCTCAGCCAATAAAGCGAGATGAGCGCCGCAACCCCAGAGTCGGCCACAACTGGACCTAATGGTCAGGGGTCCCTTTACCTTTACCTTATCAATGTAGCAGAATTAGGCGGGGATGGAGAATGCCAAGGTGCAGAATGGACTGTGCCATGTTCAGGGTGCAGGTGGGAAAAAACACTTTGCGCATTAAACACCCACCTCCCTGCTGGTAGAAAACTAGCAAACCAGGGAGAAAAGTGCAAGCTCAGTCCTTTCATGCCTACCGTGTTGTTTTCTCTTTGCATGGAGTTATTTAATGCTGGGGAAACAATCAAAACTGTGACCATCTCTCTCAGAGGTTGCCAACTTGTTTAGACCCAGGGGCACATTGGAGAAACTGTTGTGGACTCCCCACCCCACCCTGCAAACACCCTTCAACCAAGTACACACTGAAGCCTATACTATCTCCAGTAGAATTTTTCTTCCAAGCCTAATTTCTATGAAGGAGGGGCCCTTTGGAGCATCAAGGAAGACCTCTGCGGGCACATGTGTGCCCACGGGCACCGTGTTGACAACCTCTGACCTACAAACAACCTGAAGTGGCTTGGTCTGTTCTACGTGTGTGTGTGTAAATATGTGTTCATGGCAGAGTTAGTTACAGGTAGATAGCCGTGTTGGTCTGCCGTAGTCGAAACAAAACAAAAAAATTCCTTCCAGTTGCATCTTAGAGACCAACTAAGTTTGTTATTGGTATGAGCTTTCGTAAAGTATGCATGCGGGTGGGACACGGGTGGCACTGTGTCTAATCCACAGAGCCTAGGACTTGCCGATCAGAAGGTTGGCGGTTCGAATCCCCGCGACGGGGTGAGCTCCCATTGTTTGGTCCTAGCTCCTGCCAACCTAGCAGTTCGAAACCACGTCAAAGTGCAAGTAGATAAATAGGTACCGCTCTGGTGGGAAGGTAAACGGCATTTCTGGTTTCGCCAGAAGCGGCTTGGTCATGCTGGCCACATGACCCAGAAAAACTGTCTGCGGACAAACACCGGCTCCCTCGGCCTATAGAGCGAGATGAGCGCACAACCCCAGAGTCGTCTGCTACTGGACCTAATGGTCAGGGGTACCTTTAAGGTGCTACTGGAAGGATTTATTTTATTTTGTTTTGTTCATGGCAGAGGTGAGGCTTAAAGTACATGGGCTTGCTGATTCACAGCTCCATCTCTTCGCTGCCATGCTGCTCAGGCTGTTACCTGCTAGAGGCTTGGGACCATTTCCAGGGCGGCATCTTCCCTCCATGCGAGAGCACTTGGTAGGATGTTTCATGCGGATGAATGCACACGGAAGTATTTCACCGGAACAAGCCATCCCCAGAACTCGCTCGAAAGGCAGGTCCCCTGTGAGTAGCGGCATGCGTTCCTGGATAGACCCAGCTTAAAGAATTGTCTTCCGTCAAGTTTACACGGATGATTTGTTCTGACAAAACCTGCCCGTGTGTGGGCACACACTCCAAAGCTCATCCGGCAGAGGCAGATTGGTGTCCTGGGATTGGCCCAAGCAAATGCAGGAGCTGCATTGTGCAGCCAGGATGCAGCCATTAGGGCCTGGCTGGGGGGGGGGGGGGGCTTCTTTCTCCATTGCAACCCCTTGTTCCTTAATGCTGCTTGTTAATGGTTTGTAAATCTCAATTCCTGAGCAGCAGATACTTAGGGAAAAGAATAATCCCAATTTCTGCAGATCTACCCAGGGAGCTGGGTTGGGTGGGAGGGGGAAGAGTAGAGACATAATTCAATTTCCCCCCCCCAAACCCCCTGCAAACTATCCCCACTGCTGAATTCATGATTTCTAATGCAGAATTTTAGGCCCCTTTCAGATGGATTCGTTCCTGTCAAACTGCAAGCGATTGGGGGGGGGGGCATAGCAACAGCACAGAGAAATGCAACTGGCGAAGCCTGTGTTTTTGCATTCCTTTCCCCCACTCCATTTCAGGAAGGACTCGGCTTCCAAGTTTCACTCAAATGGAGTGCTGGAAGAGAATGCAAATTTGTGTCCCTTTTGAAGCTGCTGTACTGTTTCCTGCAGAAGAATCTATTTCAAAACGCTTTGGGAAGCTTCTATACTTTGGCTTGCTTGGCTCCACCTATTGCATTTCTCCATCGTTCTGGAATGTGACAGGGCTCTGGCAACGGTTGAGCAGGACCCACGGTTTAAATCGAATTCCTTCCATTAATTTGGTAGGTAGCTGTTGGGCAAACTGGTTTTTCCCCTTTAACTTTGGAACTGCGATCTGGGGATATTCGTACTGGCTTACCTTACAAGGTAGCTGGAATTATTCTTTTGAGAATGTGTGTGAAGCACTTCTTTTTAAAAAAAACAACATGATACGAATGTGAAATATATTATTAGATTCTATTTGTGTTGGGTGGGCAAGTAGATGGTGCCTTTTCTGAAAACAGTTGATTGCTAAGAGGAGTAACGTTTTGGCATAGTTTATAAACCATGGTTTGCAGGTAAACCATGGTTATTCTTTGTAAACTGCTTAGGGGTTTTATTTACAGTTAAACAGTATGCAAACTTTGTTAAATAAACTCTCTTGTTTTCTGACCCCAATATTTAGCACCAGAAAGGCTGTTAGGCTTATGACAAAGGCATCTCATAAATTCCTATAATGTGGGGGCGACCCATTAATAGTAAATGAGTGCATAGAAGTTTAGTCTGCAGAATTTGCCCCTGCTCCACAACCAGCGTGGAAGTGCAGAACTGGAAAAAACAACCACCCGTGCCTTCTGTCAAGTAGGGTTGGCTGGGATGGAGTTCCTCCTCCACTGGCGTGCCAGTTTCCAAACTGGTCACAGAGGAAGGGGTTTTCCTTACTCCACAGTTAGCATGGAAACCAAGTGGACTGGTGGGGCAATGTTGCGCCACCCCCCTTCTGTTGGGGTGCTGCGGAAAGTGGAGGGCGAAGAGGTTGGGGCTGTGTGAGTGCGTCGGCGGAGCCAGTCTGGTGCTGCTGCTTTTGCACCTGCACGGCCCTGATCTTGCTGCCATCCTGCACCACCCTTGCCCATTCCTGTAAGCAGAAGCACGGCATCGCCCTGCCATGCACGCCCTGCCATGCCCACAGCTCCTGAGACAGAGACGCTTCCTTGATGTATTGTTAGCCCACCCACTCACCTGCATGGAATTCCCTGTGTTAAGAAAAGAAGGAGAAAGCAGAGCCGAAACAGGGAGTGAAATGATCTTCCTCTCCCAGCACCCATGCACACACCCTCGGGGCCTCCTCCTAGCCCAGGGGTCAGCAACCTTTTTAAGCATGGGGCTGGTCCACTGTCCCTCAGACCATGTGGTGGGCCGGACTATATTTTGAAATAAAAATGAACGAATTCCTGTGCCCCACACATAACCCAGAGATGCATTTTAAATAAAAGCAGACATTCTACTCATGTAAAAACACCAGGCAGGCCCCACAAATAACCCAGAGATGCATTTTAAATAAAAGGACACATTCTACTCATGTAAAAACACGCAGATTCCCAGACCGTCTGCGGGCCAGATTGAGAAGGCGACTGAGCCACATCTGGCCCCCAGGCCTTAGGTTGCCTACCACTGTCCTAGAGCAGTGTTTCCCAACCTTGGGCCTCCAGCTGTTTTTGGACTACAATTCCCATCATCCCTAGCTAGCAAGACCAGTGGTCAGGGATGATGGGAATTGTAGTTCAAAAACAGCTGGAGGCCCAAGGTTGGGAAACACTGTCCTAGAGGATAAGGAGTTCATATTCTTTTGGCCATTTTTCTGTGAAACTCCTATTCGTGCAACTCAGCCGGTTCTGACACACAGAGGAGTCCGTAGCAGAACAGGGAACCTGCCCTGTCTCCCTTGCCTTTCAGATTTACGAGTGTCAATAGGCGATGGACCCTGTTGATGTAACACAGTGTGTGTGAGCCGCTCTATAAGCTCCTTTATGTCCTTTCACTTTCATGGCCATTCAGCATTATTTGCGGGAGGCAAACCAAAGCATTTTGCTTGGGGCTTTCATCGCAGGCAGAACGAAGCACAGATGACAATACAGAAAGCTCTCTCTCTCTCGTGCACACACCCAATCCATTTCTGTTCTCGCCGCACCTTAAAGACACACAGTTTTATTATGTATGGCACAAGCTAAGGGTTGCTAACCTGCAGCCATCCAGGTGTTAATGGACCACAACTCCCTTTATCCCTGGGTTCATAGGAGCTAAGAGTCTAAAACCATCTGGAGGCTGCCATGTAGGCTACCCCTGGTTCGAGTTTTCACCAGATCATGGCATGTAACCCTGGCAAATAGATATTCATAATGTGGAGTGAGATGGGATGGGGAACATTGAGAAGTGAGTTCAGAGGGAAATGAAATGGAAAGATACAGCCTTCTTGTTTGTAAGTCGCGTCATGAAATCATCTTTTTGGGGATGTGTATGCAAAGCTGGCTAAAGTGCGGTGCAGGAGGTTCCCCCGCAATACGTGGGTGGCGCTGTGGGTTAAACCACAGAGCCTAGGACTTGCTGATCAGAAGGTTGGCGGTTCGAATCCCCGTGACGGGGTGAGCTCCCGTTGCTCGGTCCCTGCTCCTGCCAACATAGCAGTTCGAAAGCACGTCAAAGTGAAAGTAGATAAATAGGTACCATTCCAGCGGGAAGGTAAACAGTGTTTCCGTGTGCTGCTCTGGTTCGCCAGAAGCGGCTTAGTCATGCTGGCCACATCACCCGGAAGCTGTACACCGGCTCCCTTGGCCAATAAAGCAAGATGAGCGCTGCAACCCCAGAATCAGCCATGACTGGACCTCATGGTCAGGGGTCCCTTTACCTTACTGAAAATGGTAAATGGCATTTTTGCGTGCTCTGGCACTCATCACAATATCCTGTTGCACCAGAAGCGGTTTAGTCACGCTGGCCACGTGACCCGGAAAAAGCTGTCTGCGGACAAACGCCGGCTCCCTCAGCCTGAAAAGCGAGATGAGTGCCGCACCCCATAATCAAATTCGACAGGACATAACTGTCTGGGGTCCTTTACCTATTACCTACTGAGAAGCTCCATAAAAAGCAATTGTACCGAAAGGAATTATTGTGAAAACAAGAAATATTTGCGGTGGGGGACACACCAAATTTTGTCCTCGCTCAGGTCCCGTATTACCAAGCTCTGCCCCTGTTGTGTGTATAGGGACTTTCAAATCATATTTTTTTTAATTAAAGTTTTCTTAGTTTACAAAAATACATGCATTGTCTCTTTTTTCAAGTTGTGTTTTCTACAGATCAGTTTCATTTGTTGTGAGACGTTAGTGTTGCATGCAGTACAGTCGTACCTTGGAAGTCAAAAGGAATCTGTTCCAGAAGTCCGTTTGACTTCCAAAATGTTCAGAAACCAAAGTGTGGCTTCTGATTGGCTGCAGGAAGCTCCTGCAGCCAATTGGAAGCCGCGTCAGACGTTCGGGTTCCAAAGAATGTTCGCAAACCGCAACACTCACTTCCGGGTTTGTGGCGATCAGGAGCCAAGAAGTTCGAGTCGCAAGGTGTTCATCAACCAAGGTACGACTGTATTAGGTTGGAAAGAAAATAGGGAGAAAGAGGGGAAGGTTGGGTGGGGCGGCAGTGCTTCTATTCTTCCACTTAGTGTATGTGTGGGGTTTTGTGTCAGCGTCACTTGTGTGGATTCTCTTTCTATTCACTTCTTATATTTCCTTGGTGGTGAGAGAGGTTGGGGTACCTCCCCTTTAAATCAGAACCAGTGAAGGTGGTGAAGGTCCTGTGTGAGTGCCTGGAGGCGGTTGGAGGATGGATGGCGGCTAACAGATTGAGGTTGAATCCTGACAAGACAGAAGTACTGTTTTGGGGGAACAGGGGGCGGGCGGGTGTGGTGGATTCCCTGGTCGTGAATGGGGTAACTGTGCCCCTGAAGGACCAGGTGCGCAGCCTGGGAGCCATTTTGGATTCACAGTTGTCCATGGAGGCACAGGTTAATTCTGTGTCCAGGGCAGCTGTCTACCAACTCCACCTGGTACGCAGGCTGAGACCCTACCTGCCCGCGGACTGTCTCACCAGAGTGGTGCATGCTCTAGTTATCTCCCGCTTGGACTACTGCAATGCACTCTACGTGGGGCTACCTTTGAAGGTGACCCGGAAACTGCAATTAATCCAGAATGCGGCAGCTAGACTGGTGACTGGGAGTGGCCGCCGGGACCACATAACACCGGTTCTGAGAGATCTGCATTGGCTCCCAGTACGTTTCCGATCACAATTCAAAGTGTTGGTGCTGACCTTTAAAGCCCTAAACAGCTTCGGTCCTGTATACCTGAAGGAGCGTCTCCACCCCCATCGTTCAGCCACTGAGATCCAGTGCCGAGGGCCTTCTGGCGGTTCTCTCATTGAGAGAAGTAAGGTTACAGGGAACCAGGCAGAGGGCCTTCTCGGTAGTGGCACCTGCCCTGTGGAACGCCCTCCCAGCAGATGTCAAGGCAATAAACAACTATTTTACTTTTAAAAGATAACTGAAGGCAGCCCTCTTTAGGGAAATTTTCAATGTCTAATGCTGTATTGTTTTTAATATTCAGTTGGAAGCCGCCCAGAGTGGCTGGGGAAACCCAGCCAGATGGGCGGGGTATAAATAATAAATTATTTGGTTAGGGTGGTTGCTGTGTTTATGGGGTTTGGTGTTGTGACCATCAGGTCATCTGCAAAATGTTGAATGGTTTCTTTAAATGTAAAGGTTCATCATTGTTCCACCCCATGTGTATGTCTTTAAGGGGCCAGAGCAAAATAAGGAGACCCAGCTTTACAGCTGTGAGACATAGCAGGTGCTGCTGAGTTGTACTGATTAGGCTGTGTCAGCAATTGGGTGTATTATATAAGAGCAGCACCTAGCTCTCCCATTACCCTGTGGGATGGGTTGGTGGCTGGGTCTGGTTTGTTGATGTATTTAGTGTAAATGGAGTTTTTGTTTTTCTTATTAAAACCTTCTTTAAGTACTTTTTGAGTCCCTTTTTAATGCATGGTCTCCCCAGCAAGCTCTCTGCAGTGCTAAGGTAAAGGTAAAGGTACCCCTGCCCGTACGGGCCAGTCTTGACAGACTCTGGGGTTGGTGCGCCCATCTCACTTAAGAGGCCGGGGGCCAGCGCTGTCCGGAGACACTTCCGGGTCACATGGCCAGCGTGACATCGCTGCTCTGGCGAGCCAGAGCCGCACACGGAAACGCCGTTTACCTTCCCGCTAGTAAGCGGTCCCTATTTATCTACTTGCACCCGGGGGTGCTTTCGAACTGCTAGGTTGGCAGGCGCTGGGACCGAGCAACAGGAGCGCACCCTGCCGCGGGGATTCGAACCGCCGACCTTTCGATCGGCAAGCCCTAGGCGCTGAGGCTTTAACCCACAGCGCCACCCGCGTCCCTGCAGTGCTACCATACTGCAAATAGCCAACACAAAGAGCCCTGATTTATAGTTTCTGCCTTTTATTTCCACTCCCTTGATGTCTGTGGCTGCTTGGATTTGGATTGCTAGATGTTCCAGAGCCAAGGTGAATAAGAAGGGAGACAGTGGGCATCCTTGTTTGGTACCTCTTTGGATTGCTATGGTATTAGAGTCCATTCTGCTAGTCCTGCATTTTCCTGAGGCTTGGGAGTAGATTTGTTTGAGGGTTTGTAAGAAGTTGGGACCAAATTTCATGTTAGTTTGTACTGCTAATAGGTATTTCCACTCTAGGCAATCAAAAGCTTTGAGGATGTCTAGGGACACAATTGTCAGTAGGAGTTTAGCTGCCTTGCTGTGTTCAATAAGATTCAGTAGTTTCCTTATGGGGTCTGTTATATTGCGACCAGGGATGAAGCCCATCTGGCCTGGGGCTATTAATTTGTGTAGGAAATATTTTAGGTGGTTAGCCAAAATTGATGTGAATATCTTGTAGTCTTAGTTTATTAATGAGATTGGGTAGTACGATCCTACTTTGATGCTGTCTTTGAGTGGGTTTTGGGATAGAGAGTATTTTGGAGGCGGTCCAGGTTTTAGGAATGGTCCCCCCTTTTATGATGTCGTTAAATAGGCAAGTCATGTAAGGCATTGGGGGTTCTTGGAATTTCTTGTAGAATTCTGTAAAGCCTGGGGCTTTGTATGGTTTCAGGTTTTTGAGGACCGTATCTATTTCCTCCAGGGTGATAGGACTGCCCTTGAATTCCTGTTCCTCATCAGTTAAGGTTGCCATGGTCTGTCCTGCTAGGAAATTTCCGATTTCCTCCTCGGGTGGGTTGTGGAAAGTGTATAGGTTGGAGTAAAATTCTGCAAATTCTGAGGTTTTCTTTGGGGAAGAATGTTACATTGCTGTCTTTTTTTAGTGATGCAGTGTATTTTTGTTTTGACTGATGTTTTCCTACCCCCTTTTGCTAATAGTCTGGAGTTTTCCCCTCCATACTCATAGAAGCATTGCTTTGAGTATAGAATGTTGATCATTGTTTGGTTGATTTCTAGGGAATCTAGTTACCTCCTTTTTGTTTAAGGTGTCCTTTAGCTCCTGTTTGTTTGTACTGTGATGAGAGGGCCATGATGTCTTCTTCTATTTTGCTAATTTTTGAGGATGCTTTGAAGTAGTTCTGGAGAATTTTTGTGAGACTTTCTCTAATTAGTTTATTTGTGGTTAGGATGAGACTGAAGGACCATGATGGGGTGGTTCATGTTTCTTCTCCTATTTCAAGTGTAGCTTCTACTGGGGCGTGGTCTGTGATCTTAATGCTACCTATGTTCGTTGAGTCAACCAAGGGAATCAGACCTTGTGTGAGCAGAATGCTATCTAATCTGGACACTGTGCCGTAGCGCCCACACTGGAATGTGTGGCTGGTGTCTCCCGGGTTTTCTTCGCCCCATATGTCATAGAGATCTCTCTTTTTTTAGCATTTTGTAAGAGTCCCTAGGGGACGCGGGTGGTGCTGTGGGTAAAACCTCAGCGCCTAGGACTTGCCGATTGCATGGTCGGCGGTTCGAATCCCCGCGGTGGGGTGCGCTCCCGTTGCTCGGTCCCAGCACCTGCCAACCTAGCAGTTCGAAAGCACTCCCGGGTGCAAGTAGATAAATAGGGGCCGCTTTATAGCGGGAAGGTAAACGGCGCTTCCGTGTGCTGCTCTGGTGCCGGTTCGCCGGAGCAGCTTCATCACGCTGGCCACGTGACCCGGAAGTATCTGCGGACAGCGCTGGCTCCTGGCCTTTAGAGTGAGATGAGCGCACAACCCTAGAGTCTGTCAAGACTGGCCCGTACGGGCAGGGGTACCTTTACCTTTACCTTAAGAGTCCCTAATTGTTTGGAGTTTCCTTTGGAAGAAGGTTGCCCATGGGGCTGTAGGGTGGATGTCTTTCAGGGAGATACCTCTCATATTTAGGTGAGGTCACCTCCCAGGATTGCTTCTCTATCGGAGAAAGAGAGGAATTTGTTTAGTGTTTTCTGGATGAACTCTAGTTGTTTCGAGTTTGGGGCAAATATGGAGCCCATTGTCAGTTTAGTTTTGCCATCCTTTTAGTGAAAATGAATCTGCCTCTTTTGTCTTTTAGGACTGTCGTGGCTTTGAAGTTCAGGTCTCTACTGAGTAATACGGCTACTCCGCGGGCCTTTCCTGGGCCAGGTGCAACCCATTGTTGACCGAAACACAGATCGCTCAGGAGTTTGCTTCTTTTGGGTGGATTGTATATTTCTTGTGGGAAGGCAATGTGTGGTTTCATGGTGTTTACATACGAGGTGATGCATTTTCTTTTGATAGGGTTTCTCCACCCCCTCACGTTTAGTGCAATTGCTTTTAAGCTAGCCATTCTGCTTGTCTACTCTATAGGAGTAGACAACCCTGCCAACCCGTCTGGACTGTCCTGTGTCTCTCACCTTATATTGTCTATCAAACCTATTTTGTTGCACTGGCATAAAGTGTGATGGGTGGGGGAAGAGGGGGGTTAGAATTAGATTTGGGTTAAAGAGTGGGGGGGGTAGATTACAGAAAGTAACCTATATGTAGTTATATAGGTGTTTGTTTGGGAAAATGTGGACTGTCTGCTTCCAACCAGTTGGTACTGGGTCTCAGCTGGCATGGAGGGCCTTGTTTAAGAACATGCTGTCCTCTCTGTCATTTGCGATAGAGTGAAATGGTGTTAAGTGCCTTTGTGACGCCTGTGTTTGGGTATAAGGTTTATAAGCAATGTTGTCAGTGTTGTTAACAACATTATTGGTTTGTTGGGGTGTTAGGGTGTTAGGGTAGGGATATGGGTATTGGCACGCTCTGGCACAACCGTTGTGCTGGTTGTGTGTCAGATTTTAGCCTGTTTGTTGATGGTTTTATTGAGTTTGGGGGTATTGTTTTAGTTTGTATGGGTTTCTTTCTTCGTTTTCCTTTTCTTTTACCTACTGATTTCGTTTGTTGCCTTTGTGTGATGAAGGAAGAGACCGAGAGGTTGGCGGGTGTGTGGGTATCTATTTTTGTTTGTGTGGTGGTTCTTTTTGTGCCGCCGGTAGGGTTTTTGGGGTGGGGGGCTGAGATTGTGGGTTGTGTGTTGTTGGGATGATTGAGGAGGGGGGAGTGGAGAGGGTGAATTGTTGTCTTCTGAGTATTGGGGTGGGGATGGGATTGGGGGTCTCTATGGAGGGGTGGAGTAGGGGGATAGTGGTGGTGCTGGCAATATTAAGGGCTTGAGGGGAGAGGAGAAAAGGAGGAGGGTCACCAGTCCATCAATTCGAAGTGATTTCCATATGCTTCATTTAGCTGTGGTGGTTGTTGCAGAGTTGTCAGTCTGTGGTATATGGGTTTAGCCGAGGTTAGCTTGTTGTCTTGTGTTGTATGTTCAGTGGGACGGCTCTGTGAGCCCAGGCCTGTTTGGGTTTCACCATCAGCCCGGGGTGAACTGACGATACACCCTAGAACGCACTCAACCATCACCTGCAAACTGTTTTTGTCTCACTGCCTTGATTTTATTTAAAATGGTGGAAGATTGCCCACTATTACCAGTCTTTGAATCTAGGATCCCCTCCCAACAAGCCCTTGAGGAATGCCCGTGAATGCTTTCTTTTTTTGGGGGGGGGGGGAGAAAGGTAGCCTGTGCCAAGGCCTGCTGTGAAGGCTGAGGAAACTCTGTTCCCTGGGTGGGCTGCTTGCTGGCTCCTTTGAAGATGAAATTCTCCATCTTCCTCCCCACGGAGACCTTACAGCTTCCTGCCTCCTCTTTGTTGTTTATCCTATCTGGGTGTTCTGTCTGCAGTGGCTGTGGCCCAAATGCATGTCAAATGTGCGCACCCCGTTTCTTGGCAATTCCCCACCTCCCCAATCCAAGAGGTGTGCTTGTTAGTGTGTTATATGCTATATGTATATATAATCAAGCTCATCGTTCCTCCTTACCTCTCCTGGTGGTGGGGGAACCTAGTAGTAGTAACACGGTAGAATGGTGGGTATAGTTTGTGGGCATGCAGTGCCACCTGCTGGTGACTTCTTAGCATCACAGACACAAGAATTCCTCATTCTTCGTTTTTACACGCTGATGGTTTTGTGCTAACTTACAGGAGGTGCAGCCCCCACACGACTGACTTGTGGAATGCATTTTAATAATACAGTGGGTGGGGAAGATGTTTATGGCTGATGGATCTGTTGGTGGAGGGAGAGTACATCATGGTACTATCCATGGGCTAGTTTATGTGTTTGTATGCAGAATTTGGAAAAATACAGCCGTACCTTGGTTCTTGAACGTAATCCGTTCCGGAAGTCTGTTTTACTTCTGAAAATGTTCAAAAACCAAGGCACGGCTTCCAATTGGTTGCAGGAGCTTCCTCCACTAAATCGGAAGCCACGTCAGACCTTCCAAAAAACGTTCGCAATCCGGAACACTCACTTCCGGGTTTGCAGTGTTCGGGAGTCAAAACATACGATACCAAGGCGTTCGCGAACCAAGGTACAACTGTATGGTTTTCTGGAAATCATAGCATTGTAGCGTTCGAAGGGACCCAGAGAGTCATCTAGTCCAACCCCCCTGCAATGCAGGATTCTCAGCGAAAGCATCCATGATAGATGACCATGCAACCTCGGCTTAAAAACCTCTACCACCTTCCAAGGTGCGACAGCCCTTTAGGTATTTGAAGATGGCTATCTTTTCCATGATAAACATACCCAGCTCCCTCAACCTTTCCTTCTAAGGCTTGGTTTCCTTGATCATCTTGCTTGCCCTCCTCTGCACACTTTCCAGCTTGTCAACATCCTTAAATTGTGGTGCCCGGAATTGGGCACTGTATTCCAGGTGTGGTCCGACCAAGGCAGAATAGAGTGTACTAGTACTTCCCTTGATCTGGACACTGTTTTTAGTCTTTGTTGGAAGCCGCCCAGAGTGGCTGGGGAAACCCAGCCAGATGGGCGGGGTACAAATAATAAATTATTATTATTATACTTCTAGAATAGCACTAGCTTTTTTCGCTGCTTCATCACACTGTTGACTCATTCAAAAAAACCCACAAATCTCTGTATGGTTGCAGAACTCCAAGCTGAGGCTGATCAAAGTCTCAGAAACTAAACTAGACATTGAGAAGAGCTGTTGGAAAGGCATCAAGGTCTTCACTGCTATATGCATGATTCCAAATTGTTCCCAGACTGGGGTTCCTACAACCTTAATTAACTGTTTAGGGTCAGGGGACATGGCCTGAAGCAAACAGAGAAGGTGACATCGAAGGGCAGCTCTGGCCAGACTTGTCACTTGTCGTTACAGCACCAGATTGAATCCTTTTGGCCACTTTATGTCACCTAATCTGCAGATTGGGTAGCTGCATTGCCATGATCTAACCATCCTTTCTGTAGTCTTGGTGCTAAAGCACAGCCGTTATCTGGCAGGTAGCTCCCTTCTTCCAGCAAACTGCCCCCAGTAGGCTGGAGAGAAAGGTGCCTTTATCTTGCTTGGAGTGAGCTGGTGCCTTACAAATATACAAACTGTCTATACATTTTACTGATGTTTAGCGATGGTTTGATCTTGTCAATGTCAGGGTAGCCTTGGTGTTCTTTTGTCTTTTCTAAGAAATCTTACTACTATAGAATCATAGAATTGTAGAATTGGAAGGGACCTAAATGGGTCATCTAGCCCAACCCCCTGCAGTGCACGGATCTCAACAATCAGTCTCCCATCCAATTTGAAACCAGGCTGGAGCCTGCTTAGCTTTGCAAATGTGCCAGCAGTTTTAGTGCTGCACCACTAGGAGGGCAAACCACTAGGGAGATAAAAGTTGAACAACAACTTGTAACTTGCTGATGAAGTGCTTTTTCAACACCTTATTTTAATTTTTTTTAAAAATCTCACTTCTTTACCAAATCTAGGGCTGCTTCTTCTTCTTTGGCAATCACTCGTAGCCGAGTAAGATTGCCTTCCATAAACACGGTTTTAACAGTGAGTCCGTATGTCACTGTGGAGGCCAATTCTGGATCCACACGTCCTTCCACAGTGGGGACATTGGTTTCCGGGCAGGAGTTGATCAGAGCAATCATGGCTATGAGCCGCGCTGACCATGCTCCACCTCCACAGTCAGAGACAGCAATGCTTCTAAACACCAGCTGCTGGAAACCACAGGTGAGGTGAGCGCAATTGCACATAGGTCCTGCTTGCAAGTTGCCCATAGGCATATGGCTGCCCACTATGAGAACAGGATGCTGGACTAGGTGGGCCGTTGGCCTGATCCAGCAGGTTTCTTTATATGTTCTTATGTACCGTACAGTCATGGGATGCGGGTGGCGCTGTGGGTTAAACCGCAGAGCCTAGGACTTGCCGATCAGAAGGTCGGCAGTTCGAATCCCTGCGACGGGGTGAGCTCCCATTGCTCGGTCCCTGCTCCTGCCAACCTAGCAGTTTGAAAGCACGTCAAAGTGCAAATAGATAACTGGTACCACTCTGGCGGGAAGGTAAACGCCATTTCCATGCGCTGCTCTGGTTCGCCAGAAGCGGTTTAGTAGTCATGCTGGCCACTTGACCCGGAAGCTGTACACCGGCTCCCTTGGCCAATAAAGCGAGATGAGCGCCGCAACCCCAGAGTCGGTCATGACTGGACCTAATGGTCAGGGGTCCCTTTACCTTACCGTATAGTCATACCTCATGTTACGTTTGCTTCAGGTTGTGCGTTTTCAGGTTGCGTCCCGTGGCGACCCCGAAATACCAGAAAGGGTTACTTCCGGGTTTTGCCGCTCGCGCATGCGCAGATGCGCAAAATGACGTCACGCGCATGCGCAGAAGCGGCAAATTGTGACCCGCTCGTGCACAGACGCGGGTTGCGTTCTTTTCAGGTTGCGAACGGGCCTCCGGAACGGATCCCGTTCACAACCAGAGGCACCACTGTAATCCAAAAGGAACTGACGGCTGGTGAACTTGCAACTCTAGAGTATAGCTGGTCACAACCCAGGAGGGAGAGAGGAGTGACATTTTACTGTCTTCCTCTTCCTGTTTTCCAGTCTAGGTTGGGCAAAGAGTAATGTTTTTATTTGGCACAGATGCATGTAGATTTGGTGGGGATTCCAAATTTGGGGGTGCAATTCCTTGTTTCCAGCAATCCACCCAGCTGAGCTGTGATAGTCAGGGGCAGCTGAAGCAAGGCAGTGTGGAACTTAAGGAGATGTGGCTGTGAATGAGACATTACTATTTTTATATCTACATTTGTTGAGAGTTGGTGAAACCTTTATTATTGGTCTTACATGACAGCTTCACTAATCGGCGTAGGCGGAGAGGTGCTAATAATGTAAAAATAATTTATTTATACCCCACCCATCTGGCTAGGTTTCCCCAGCTACTCTAGGCGGCTCCCAACAGAATATTAAAAACACAATAAAACATCAATCATTAAAAACTTCCCTAAACAGGGCTGCCTTCAGATGTCTTCTAAAAGTCAGATAGCTTATTTCCTTGACATCTGGTGGGAAGGTGTTCCACAGGGCAGGTGCCACCACCGAGAAGACCTTCTGCCTGGTTCCCTGTAATGTTACTTCTTGCAGTGAGGAAACCGCCAGAAGGTCCTTGGAGCTGGATCTCACTGTCCGGACTGAGCTGATGGGGCTGTTTAGAACCAATTTCCTTGATGCTTTGCACAACTCTTGGGTTTGGGTCCATCTGTGCTGATATTCTCACTGCTTCCTCTTCCTCTTCTTCCTCCTTCACCTCCCGTTTCAGCCAACTTCTCTTGGACTCTGTGCCACAGCCAACATCCTCCTCAGTCCTCCAACCTTTTGTCCCTGTGGTACTTTATATTACCTGTGACAGGTGCCGTGCTGAGCCAGGCCTCCTCAGGTATAACTTGCAGCCTCATGGTAAAGCAGGTGTCAATGGGCATTAATATCCCTGTCCATGGCTATCAAAACCAGAATAAAGTAGGTGAAAATTTGCTCAATGAAGTATGCAGAATAAGAGCAAGCACATTAACTCCATCCATGTGTTGAAACCATAACAAATTGCAGAATTTGAGTCTTAGATTGGTGATGGATTTTAATGTTTTTAGCATAGAGAAGGTACAGTTCTGACACTGGACGCCAGCTGGGCTGCACTGATGCAACAGTAGTCCTTTGTAGGCGCACAAGGAAAGACAAAGGCAGTTCATCTGGGGCCACTTTCTTCGTTGCAAGCAGAACAAATGATAGCAAGGCCCCTGTGGACCCATAGAATACGATGAGATGTTCTGGGCTCAGAGTCTCCCAGGGAAGCAAAACAGACGAGAGGGGAGGGGGAAGAAGGGTCCCATAGCTTGGCAGGAGAGCACATAATTTGTATGCCCTGGGAGAAATCTTGGCTTAAAATGATCACTAGTTGTGGGATCTGCAGATCGCAGGGCCCAGACGGTTACTTCTTCTAGTAAGGTAAAGGGACCCCTGACCATTAGGTCCAGTCACGGACGACTCTGGGGTTGCGGCGCTCATCTCGGTTTAATGGCCGAGGGAGCCTGCATACAGCTTCCGGGTCATGTGGCCAGCATGACTAAGCCGCTTCTGGCGAACCAGAGCAGTGCACGGAAACGCCGTTTGCCTTCTTGCTGGAGCGGTACCTATTTATCTACTTGTACTTTGACGTGCTTTTGAACTGCTAGGTTGGCAGGAGCTGGGACCAAGCAATGGGAGCTCACCCCATCGCGGGGATTCGAACCGCCGGCCTTCTGATCGGCAAGCCCTAGGCTCTGTGGTTTAACCCACAGCGCCACCCACTCAGGTAGCTCCAAGTACCTGAGACCAGTTGCTAGAACTGGAGCTGAGAAAGCTGGAGCCAGAAATGCAGATGTGAAAGAGATAAACAGCTACCTGACATTTAGAAGACATCTGAAGGCAGCCCTGTTCAGGGAAGTTTTTAATGTGTGACAAATAATAAATTACAATTACAATTACAATTACAGTGGGCAGAAGATGCTTCTCTGTTCCATGAATTTATGTTAGGCCTGGACAATGCAGAGGCTTCATGTTGCCTGCCAGTTGCTGGGGGCAATATGGAACATCCTGTTTCCTTTGTGTGCTATCTCCTGTCTGGCCTGACCCCAGACTGTACTGATGGTAGAAGCCGAAGTGTTCTGTGAGGGTGGGTTCTAGGGGAACGCCCGCAGCAAACTGAAACCACCTCAGGCAGCAGCCATTTTGAGTTCAGCCACTGTCGCAAGAGTGTCATAGGTGAAATCTACACACACATGAAAAACGCTGTGAAAATGCTTTTTAAAAAACGTTTTGAAAAATATGTTGAATTTGACATAGCTCACCATCACCATCTAATGTCACATTTGTATATTGCACTTTACAAAACACTTAAATATTTGCAGTTGTATAGCTGAGTCCATAGCGTTAAATAAAGGCTGTTTCATTTGTTCTGCAGTTCAGTCTTCGGTGGCATCATTTTGTAAAGTTTGCAGTAGCTAAATGTCACCCACACAGTTTGGGAGAGCTGATTTGGCTAGGGTCTGGTTGCATGAGATTCCCAGTTCATTTCTCTAGGATGCTGGCAGCCACTCTCCAAGGTTTGAGGCAGAAGTCTCTTTCATCCCTACCTGGAGATGCCAAGGAAATGCCTTCTGCATGCAAGGCAGCTACTGTACCTCTGAGCCAGGGCCCTTATCCTAGCAGATTCCTGTTAATTGGACGTTAGTACTCAAAGCAGCGAAGGGACGCAGGTGGCGCTGTGGGTTAAACCACAGAGCCTAGGACTTGCCGATCAGAAGGTCGGCGGTTCAAATCCCCGTGACGGGGTGAGCTCCCGTTGCTCGGTCCCAGCTCCTGCCAACCTAGCAGTTTGAAAGCATGTCAAAGTGCAAGTAGATAAATAGGTACCGCTCCGGCGGGAAGGTAAACGGCATTTCCGTGCGCTGCTCTGGTTCACCAGAAGCTGCTTAATAATGCTAACCACATGACCTGGAAGCTGTACGCCGGCTCCCTCGGCCAATAAAGCGAGACGAGAGCCGCAACCCCAGAGTCGGCCATGACTGGACCTAATGGTCAGGGGTCCCTTTACCTTACTCAAAGCAGCACGGACCTTTCTGTCCTGCACTGGTTTGGAGAACTTGCATGTCACTTTTTTGGGCCAATCAAAAAATGTTCCAGCGAAGAAGCTTTCCTCCTTCATGGGCCACTCCCAGACACTTTCCCTGGATGAAGATTTGCCTGCTCCTGCGATTTGGTCCTGGACGAGTGCCGTGAGATCTAACAAAGTTCTTTTTGTCATTCCCTTCTCAGTCTTGGTGTCCAAATCCTCCCCGAAGAAGCCTCGTGGCCGGAACATCTTCAAGGCTTTCTTCTGTTGCCTTCGCGCACAGAATGTTGGGCAGTCGGGCTTTGGTGGGGATCATGGCCCACACAAGGAGGAGACCAGCACCATTGCCAAGGTGAGTGGAGGCTGACGCAGCGATCGCTGAATTACACCCAGAGAGTATAACAGGCAGTGCTAGTTGTATCTGAGCTTCTTTTCTCTAGTTGCTTTCTGTATTCTAGCTATCCAGGTTTAGGGTGTGCCCCATTAGGATATAAACTCTGTCCTAGTTCTCCAACTACCCAAACCCTGAAATTGTCCCTGTCTCCGTGTAAATGATCTCTCTCGCTTGACACTTCCTCTCATCAGCATTTTTAACTTTTTAAACTCCCGGCTGACCAGAGTTCACAAGATACCTTTGTTAGCCTCTGTTTACATCTGACTGGCTCTCTCCCAATCCAAAATGGCTTTCAGGAGGGAGCAGTTACTTTGGATCGGAAGCAAGTGCTTCTACGGCCGTTTCACACATTACAGCACTGCCATGTAGGAAATAGCATAAACCCCACACACAGAGCATGATCCATGACTATTGTGAATATCAGGATTTCACTGCTTGCTAATGAGCTGGGAAGCCATGGCTAGTCTCTGTGGGAAGACATATAAGTGGGCTTCAGCCTATTTTCTATCCAGGGAAGGAAAACTTGTACAGTGATACCTTGGTTGTCAAACTTAATGTGTTTCGGAAGTCTGTTCCAAAACCAAAGCGTTCCAAAACCAAGGCACGCTTTCCCATAGAAAGTAATGCAAAGTGGATTAATCCGTTCCAGACTTTTAAAAACAACCCCTAAAACAGCAATTTAACATGAATTTTACTATCTAACGAGACCATTGATCCATAAATTGAAAGCAATAATCAATATACTGTAGTATAAAATAAATAAGATGGTATTGTAGATGATAAAAATTAAAATTATTATTTTTTCTTACCTGCACTGATGATAGTCATTGTTTGTATGTGGGGCTTTTATCCATTTCTGCAATCACACAATCAATCAATCAATCAATCAATCAATCAGTAGCTGAACTAGGTTCCACACAGTCACAAAAACAAATTAACCAAAAAAGCCTCAAAAAAAAAAAAAAAAAAAAAAACGGCAAAATAAATAGCAAAAACAAAAGTGCCAAACTTAATCCATTCCGGAAGTCCGTTTGACTTTTGAAATGTTCGAAAACCAAGGCACAGCTTCTGATTGGTGCAGGTGCCCCGGAAACAATAACAGACAGCTGCATCAGATGTTCGGCTTCCGAAAAAACATTTGAAAACCGGGACATATACTTCCGGGTTTTTGATGTTTGGGAACCAAGGTGTTTGAGTATCGCGGCGTTTGAGATCCAAGGTACCACTGTAGATGCTGCTGGTCTCATAGCCTCATCCTTCCTCAAAACATATTCATTTGGCTGCATTGTTGCCGCCACCCCATCTTATAGATATCCCCCTCCGCTTTTAAAAAAGAAATATATATGAAGCTATATGTGGTAAAGGGACGCGGGTGGCGCTGTGGGTTAAACTACACAGCCTAGGACTTGCCGATCAGAAGGTTGGCGGTTCGAATCCCCGCGACAGGGTGAGCTCCCGTTGCTCGGTCCCTGCTCCTGCCAACCTAGCAGTTCGAAAGCACGTCAAAGTGCAAGTAAATAGGTACCGCTCCGGCGGGAAGGTAAATGGCGTTTCCGTGTGCTGCTCTGGTTCACCAGAAGCGGCTTAGTCATGCTGGCCACATGACCCGGAAGCTGTACGCGAGATGAGCCCCGCAACCCCAGAGTCGGCCACGACTGGACCTAATGGTCAGGGGTCCCTTTACCCTTTTTATATATGGTAAAGGAAACTACTGCTGATCATATATATAGAGTGCTCTTCCTCTCAGCACTGAATTTCTGCAGCCTGTCCTCCACACACTTTAGAGTTAAGGAGCTGAGGCTTCCTTCTGGGTCAGTTAGCAGGGCTCCCACACTGTTCTCAGTCAAGAAATATTTTCTTTGAAGACTAGAGCACTCTCCCAGCCTCCATCACAGTCCAAGCTTTTGAGGCTTGTAGGATCACCTGTGTCAACCTGAACCTGCTCATCCATTACCACCACTCTTTCATTCTAGGTAGAAAATGCATCCTTTAGGATTCTGCTCCTTAAAAACTTAGTGGGTAAATTCAGAGGCTTTCTGAGATCCCTGATAGTAGTATTACACAGCCTTGCCTTTTTCATGATACCTACATCTCTGCTTTCCTCTTTCCCCTCCCCTTTTAGTCTGATCTGTTGCAGTGTCTTCAATACCAGTTTTACCAGGTATGTTTTTGTTCCAAAGCCAAGGGGGATCTGCATCTCCTCTTTAGCCGGGACTGTGTTTACCTTGTGCGCAAGAGTGCAAAAAAACATTCTCCACTGAGATGAACTTGCGTTTCAACATCAGAATAAATGCAAGCCAATCTGCTCATCATTTGGTTGCATTACATACCTTTCCTCACTAGCCGTGGGAAGTGGACAAGGAGATATAATCAAAGCCCCGCATCCTGATCTCTGCAAGTTCTGCTTTTCATACACCACACCAACCTTTTGCCCTGCTCTTCCCAGGCAAAGATCTGTGCTTTAGAAGCTCCATGTCCAAGCTGGGGTCTCTTGCCAGCTCCTTAGTGCTCTTTAGGGACGTGGGTGGCACTGTGGGTTAAACCACAGAGCCTAGGACTTGCCGATCAGAAGGTCAGCGGTTCGAATCCCTGCGACGGGGTGAGCTCCCGTTGCTCAGTCCCTGCTCCTGCCAACCTAGCAGTTCGAAAGAATGTCAAAGTGCAAGTAGATAAATAGGTACCGCTCCGGCCGGAAGGTAAACGGCGTTTCCGTGTGCTGCTCTGGTTCACCAGAAGCGGCTTAGTCATGCTGGCCACATGACCCAGAAGCTGTATGCTGGCTCCCTCGGCCAATAAAGCGAGATGAGCACTGCAACCCCAGAGTCAGTCACGACTGGACCTAATGGTCAGGGGTCCCTCCTTTAGTGCTCTTAACTGGAGCAAATGTCAGTTCCGCAGATGGTTGTTTGGTCTGATTGAGCTTTAAAGAGCAGGTTTTCACAGGGAAAGCTGCTGAGTCTTAAAACAAGTAGTTCTGGCTGATGTCAATTGGGACTGGTAAGGTGGATGACAGGGAGACTTAACTTTAGGTGGTGCCACAGCCAATGACAGGCAGAGCCACCCCCTGACTGGTTGTAGGCAAGGGCAGCCCGAGGTTCATGGGGCAGCGCCCCATTCACCTTAATGGACCAGCCTCAGCTGAGAACAGAGTGGGAAACATGTGATCCTTCAGACCTTGTTGGACTCCAGTTCCCATCAGCATGGCCAGTGGTCAGGGATGATGGGAGCAGTAGTTTAGCAATATTTGGAGGGCCATAGGCTCCCCTGCTCTAGTAGCCTTTGCCCATGTTTGCCCCAGTCCAGGTAAAGTCAGTCACCACTAAGTCCTTTTGAAGCCAATGGAGCAAGTTTGTCACAACTAATACAAATCCCACTGTTTTCAACGTTGCAGCGTTTGAGTGAGACTTAATTGCAACTAACTTAACACAGTGGGTGGCGCTGTGGGTTAA
The DNA here is from genome assembly GCA_034642415.1 of Podarcis siculus. Lineage (NCBI taxonomy): Eukaryota > Metazoa > Chordata > Lepidosauria > Squamata > Lacertidae > Podarcis > Podarcis siculus. The sequence continues at coordinate 484,963 of JAXCMG010000125.1, read as the reverse complement.
ACCACAGAGCCTAGGACTTGCTGATCAGAAGGTCAGCAGTTCGAATCCCCGCGACGGGGTGAGCTCCTGTTGCTCGGTCCCTACTCCTGCCAACCTAACAGTTCGAAGCATGTCAAAGTGCAAGTAGATAAATAGGTACCACTCCGGCGGGAAGGTAAACGGTGTTTCTGTGCACTGCTCTGGTTCACCAGAAGTGGCTTAGTCATGCTGGCCACATGACCCGGAAGCTGTACGCCAGCTCCCTCAGCCAATAAAGCGAGATGAGTGCCGCAACCCCAGAGTCAGCCACGACTGGACCTAATGGTCAGGGGTCCCTTTACCTTTACTTTAACTTAATTTTGATTGTTCCAGGCTAGATAATCTCCACAGTAACAAGGGCCAGAAATGTTCTTGAGTGAAAGAAGGAAAGAAAGAGAAAAATAGAGTGGTTTTTAAAATTGCCTTCCACATACATGCCTCCAGGCGATGTACAAAATATGCCAAATGATGCTCTAGATACCAAATTCCACATCTGCATGGCATCATGATGGGCGCACAATGTACACACAGTCCTGCCTACATACGTGTGTGCATGTGGGTATTTGTGTTTGTGAGTGTGGGAGAAAAGAGACCTTCACTTACTAAGCAAATTTCTCTTCTTGCCCCGCTGCTATCGAGAGAGGTATCAGTCGCAGACCTCATTCATACAAAGAGCCAGACTTCTTCTGGGGGCAGCAGGAGAAGCGGTCACATGGTTGAATGTTTCGCAGTGGGCGGGGTCTTCTACACGTACCAGACTAGCACATCTGGGAGAAAGCTGGCCTGCAACTCTTCTTGACAGTTCTCTTCCTGTGTGAAGGGGCTAATGGCCGTATTGCAGTGCAGTTTTCACAAACAGACAGAGTGCTTCTGAATGCAAACTACTGCTGCCTTCTCACTGTAACTCCTCTCTCGGGGCAGGTGCCTCTCCAACGTCAGCCATGTGGAGATTGCTATAAGTAGTTCCCTCTGGTGGGTGCCTCCACAAGGAAAGAGCCTCAGGCACGACAATCTTGCCACACAGTCTAGACAGTTTCCCCCATGATACCAATAACTTCCAAGGGCAAACGAAAATAAAAATGCACCATTGTGGAGAATATTGCTTGCCCTATCACAGGCATAGGCAAACTCCGGCCCTCCAGATGTCTGGGACTACAATTCCCATCGTCCCTAGCTAACAAGACCAGTGGTCAGGGATGATGGGAATTGTAGTCCCAGACATCTGGAGGGCCGGAGTTTGCCTATGCCTGCCCTATCGGCATGGTAGGCTTTGGGAAGGGAATGGGATTCCTAGCCACCTGTTGGCTATTTTTATTTATTCAATTTTTTAATTTGCAGCATGGTTGGCTTTCATTGGGCTCGACCTGGTGCATGCATTTCTGAGGTGCTAAACTCCTTTTGCAGTGGGGTTCGTTTTTGAAAAATCATACTTCCCTATCAAGAAAGGTCTGTTCGAAGCAAGAGGTAGCCTCTGCAGTGCTGATGTACTGCAGAAATAGGGAACATGTGGCTCTCCAGATGTTGTCGGGTGCACCTCTCATTAATCTTGATCATTTGCCATGTTGGCTAATGGGAGCCTGAGTCCTGCAAGATGTGGGGAGCGACAGGGTCCCCACCTGGCGTAGGACCAATTTCTATAAAAATGCCCCCTGGCACAAAATTGTAGTGATGAAGCTGCAAAACAAGGACTTTTTACCTCAGTTAGAACATAAGAGGAGTTAGTACAGTGGTACCTTGGTTCTCAAACTTGATCCATTCCGGAAATCCATTCCAAAACCAAAGCGTTCCAAAGCCAAGGCTCACTTTCCCATAGAGAGTAACGCAAAATGGATTAATCCGTTCCAGACTTTGAAAAACAGCCCCTAAAACAGCAATTTAACATGAATGTTACTATCTAATGTGACCGTTGATCCATAAAATGAAAGCAATAAACAATCACACAGTCACACTACCAATCAATCAGTAGCTGAACTGGGTTCCACACAGTCAGAAAAACAAAACAAAAAAAGCCACAAAAACGCAAAATAAAAAGCAAAAACTGACAGACCTCAGCGTAACACTCAAAACGGAAGAGTGGCATTCAAACTGGAAGCATAACGCTCAAAAGGGAGCATGTTTGGCTTCTGAAAAAAAATTCACAAACCGGAACACTTACCTCTGGGTTTGCAGTGTTTGGGTTCCAAGTTGTTTGAGTACCAAGGCGTTTGAAAACCAAGGTACCACGGCATTGAGATTTTTGTTGTTGTTAAAATTTGCAAAGTAAGGGGAGTGCAAAGTTGGGATGACACCAACTCACCCCACCTTTTAATATGTAGGCTGGTGGGTCTTAAACTGGATGTGGCTACTCTGGAAAGATATATTAGGACCACAGTACAGAGATTGTTAAATATGTCAACTGGGGCTGCTTCCAGGAAGGTGTTCATCCTAGGATTGGTGCTTTGTTATGCGTGCAAGTTTTTTGCAGCCTTGACATCATGTCAGTGAAATAAAAATGCCAGCCCATATTCTCCCCCCACCCGAAGCACACACACATTATCAGGAAATCTTCAAGAACGTCATGCCATGAGGTCTAGCGATGGCCATTAGCTCAAGTGACGTTTGACGATAACCCGTTTCTTCATTTGGGGCCATAGCTGATCAAATGCTGTCATGCCCAGGCCTCTTGTACCTTTAATGGTTGTATGGAAGAGCAAATAATTCTCAAATCCCTTTCTTCTGTGCAATGGTTGAAGAGTCACAGAAGCCTTATTCTCTATTGCTGCTGGTCAACCTACAAAGCGCACACACTAACCCAAATAACACTTCCCTTTATTCTGATCTGTGCCATTTCAAACTCTAAACTTTCTTACAAAAGGTTGCCAGTTGCTCTGTAGTCTTAAAACCTTCCTTTAAAAAATAAAAATTGAGAGTTCTAGCAAAAACGTGGAAAGATTCATGAGGACCAGAGCCTTAGGCCATTTGAAAGTTTTTGCATAGGGTTTCTACTCCTTGTTGGCATTGCCTGTGCTATTCTCTAAAGATGGGGAAAGTTTCCTAAGTCAGTTTTGAAGGACTTCATATTGGGCTACCCCAGTGCTTTGAAGCCAGTGTGGTGTAGTGGTTAAGAGCGGTAGACTCGTAATCTGGTGAACCGGGTTCGCTTCCCCGCTCCTCCACATGCAGCTGCTGGGTGACCTTGGACTATAGTCACACTTCTCTGAAGTCTCTCAGCCCCACTCACCTCACAGAGTGTTTGTTGTGGGCGAGGAAGGGAAAAGGAGATTGTTAGCCGCTTTGAGATTCCTTAGGGTAGTGATAAAGCGGGATATCAAATCCAAACTCCTCTTCTTCTTGTTAAATATACCTCCAGCAACATTATTCACCATGCCAATGGTGGCTAAGTTCCCTCTCTTCTTCTAGATTCCTGGGACGTGCCTTCTCCCTGAGGTGACTCTGCAAGACCAGGGCCGAATCTGTGTGGTGATTGATCTGGACGAGACCTTAGTGCACAGCTCCTTCAAGGTGACGTTCTAAGGATGCTCCTCCTTTTCTGAGAAGGGGTGGAGGCAGAAGGCATCCTTGGCCCACCAGACGTTGCGGGACTACAAGTCTAATCATCACTGGCCATCTGGTTGGGGCTGATGGGAGTTGTAGTCCGGCAACACCTGGAGGACCACAGGTTCTCCATTGCTGACAGTGCAGGAGAGGACTAGTTTGGTGCAAGTCTGCTCCCTCCGAGAATAGCTGCAAAGCCACATGAAGGGATGTGGGCCTTATGGAATATCAGTGTGAAGGATAGGACTGGGGCTTTGGGAGTTAAACAAAAGGACCTCAGCTTCATTGTTTTCCTGGTTAGAAGTTTTCTAAACCCAGAGGGTTGTATCCAGTGCAGTCTGTACATCAACAGAATGAACTCATGCAACGGGACTCCCCCTTCCCCTTCTCCCCCCTCAGAGCCACCCACACAGCCCAGCCATGCACCTTCAGATTCTGTTCCAGGTGGTTGTGGAATCTTCTGGAGCGGATTTTGGTGTCTCTGCAGGAGGCTGCAAGGGGGAAAGAAAGCAAGGTTAAGTCAATGAGGTCCACTTGCATGGTGGTGGATTCTTTGAAGAATCTCCTTGGTTCCCCCATTATTTTAATAAATTAGTTCTGGGTCTACAACCAGTTACTACTGCCTACCAGACACTTACTACTGCCTACCAGACACACAATGCTGTTATTCCTGGGAACGGAGAAGAAAGCCTATTTATTCACGGCTGTTTCCATTTCTGTCCTGGGAAGGTGGCTCTGAACCCTTCTCACCTCACCCCTACACGTAAACTCTGCCACTGGAAGAAATTTATAATATTTGCGTTTCTGGTTCTGATCAGCAAATTCTGAAGTAGCTATCAGGGGGACCGAACAGGCAACAGGAGTTAGAAGGACTCAGCGATTGATTCCCTGACAAATCATTTGATTCTGTTATTAGGTGCCTTATTGTTTCAGATAGGAGTGGGGGGGGGCTTTTTTCAACAGGGCCACATTCCATTATGGCAGCCTTCCAGGGGCCACATGGCAGAAGCACTTAGAATCACTTAGTTTTCCACACACGCATCCTGGCATTGATGGATGTCTCAAAGGACCAGATATAGAGACTTGGAGGGGCTTCATTCAGCCAGACATCTGAAGGCAGCCCTGTTTAGGGAAGCTTTTAATATTTAACAGACCACTGTATTTTAATATTTTGTTGGAAGCCGCCCAGAGTGGCTGGGGAAACCCAGCCAGATGGGCGGGGTATAAATAATAATAATAAAATCATCATCATCATCATCATCAATGAACTGGAGATTCCCTGCCACTGGTTTGAGTGGACATGACTGTCATTTTAAAAGCATACTGGTAAATCAGTACTGGTAAATTGAGCCAAACCCAGTGAGCATCAGATAGTGTCCTTAGGTGCAGAGATTGGCGCGACTTATGGATAGAGTGGGGCAGAATTGTGTCTTGTTACCTTCCAAAAACTAACATGCACCTTTTATAACATTTCTCAGCCAATCAACAATGCTGACTTCATAGTGCCTGTTGAAATAGAGGGGACAACCCACCAGGTAAGGATGCTGTCAATGGGGGGAAGGTCCCCTACCCACCCACCCACCTTGCTAACAGTTTTGGGTTCCCATTGGCATCTGTTCTGGAAGTGGGGCATCAGAGGGAGGGGACAGTCTCATTTTATGAGCCAAGGAGACCGCCTCCCATTTTGGTGCTGTAAAGAAGAGGAGGAAGACCGTTCTATGAAGGCTTCGGCCTGGTTCAAGTAATCCAGGATAGGCTGTTACCAGGCAACACGGCCTATTCTTGATTACTTGTTTCAGGAGGTAGCTGCTTCCAGCGTGGATCGACTGCGTGGCAGCGAGAGCTCCGGGAGAGAGAAATGCGACCAGCTGAAAACTGGTGGGGAACCCTTGAGGAATCTTGATATGATTTGCAGCATTTATGCTTCTTTGCTGTATTCTGTTCACTACAATGCCTGTGGCAGCTTGTATTCATTTAAAATGCATTCAGGTTAGTCTAAGCACACTAAGGGGGACGCGGGTGGCGCTGTGAGTTAAACCACAGAGCCTAGGGCTTGCCGATCAGAAGGTCAGTGGTTTGAATCCCCACAACAGGGTGAGCTCCTGTTGCTCAGTCCCTGCTCCTGCCAACCTAGTGGTTCAAAAGCACGAAGTTCAAGTAGATAAATAGGTACCACTCTGGCGGGAAGGTAAACTGCGTTTCCGTGCGCTGCTCTGGTTCGCCAGAAGCGGCTTAGTCATGCTGGCCACATGACCCAGAAAAACTGTCTGCGGATAAACGCCGGCTCCCTCGGCCAATAAAGCGAGATGAGTGCCGCAACCCCAGAGTCGTCCGCGACTGGACCTAATGGTCAGGGGTCCCTTAACCTTTAAGCATGCTAAAGGACAGTTGTTTCCCTATCCATCAGTAAGGATGCTGGTGACTTGAAGAAGTCAGCTGGTAGTTTGCCACACCTCAACCAGCAAAACAGCTTCCTCCAGAGTCCCCAGTTAAGGAAAAAGCTCCTCTCCCATACATTTCAAAGTAGCAAAGTGTTCATTATCTACGGACACAGGACAAAGCTAAACAGCACTGTCTACTATAGACAACTCTTCTGGTCTCTGAAGTAAAGATGCATATGTACAGAGAATTCCAATAATACTATATCACCATGCTAGCTATGTGAAACTCACAGCCTCTTCCCCTGACTCTCACAGATTCAGAGTCAGACAGCAAACAGGACAGGGCATGGACAAGACAACATAATGAAAACAATCCCCTAGAGACTGTTATACCCGTCTCTACGCACACTTCATATTTCCTGAAGCAATGGGAGGGCGAATGACTCATGCCCTCAACCTAGCTGATTTTGCTATGGTAACCCGGTGCACCTGGTACCCTTATCTCAGAACATCCAGACATAGGGGATGTGCTCCTCAAGAAATGAGTCCAAGCACACAGTAATTTAACCCATTGTTCACATTACACCACTAAAGGGGAGGTATTCTTTTACTTGCCTCCGTTTTCTTCTTCTTTTTTTTAGATAGCCATGTCACACAAAAAGGAGTGGAGCTTATGTCCTGTTCAGTGATAAAGGGTTAACACCGAATGGACTAAAATGGCAAGCCACTGGGAAGTTGTGGGGTTTGTGCCGCACTCACTGAAATGAGAAGTCTCTTTCTTAGCCAATATACATCAGACTATGAAGTGGCTGTTTGGATTCGCTGCTGGTGATCCTAATAGTGCCACCCTGCCTACCTGTCAAAAGTTGGCTCACGAGGCTGGATCCTGTTTGTTATATTGATACTCTGCCTTTCCACAAAGTGGGAGTGAGGAAGCAGGCTGGTGTAAGGGGGAGGTTATGGGAGAAAAGCAATGAGCAGGGGGAATCCTCTCTCCCCCCATCGCTTCTCCCCTACAAATGTCCCCTGCAGTCATGTGCTTTGGCCAACGCAGCACTGAATCCAGGTCTTTCACAGTAGCTTGTTCACTCCAGCTGTAAGGCGGGTTGTAGATAAATAAAACCAGTAGTCCCTCTGTGTCGTTCCTCACCTCTGCTGCTCACTTCTAGGTGTACGTGCTGAAGAGGCCATTTGTCGATGAGTTCCTGAGGCGGATGGGGGAGCTGTTTGAGTGTGTGCTCTTCACTGCCAGCTTGGCGAAGGTGAGGAGGAGGAGGAGGGTTTAGCCTAGACATGGACTTGGGGAATTGTTTGATACCCTCAAAGTTAGCAGAAGCTAAGGCAGAAAGGGTTGCAATGGCGTGCTGTGTCACTTTCAGCTCAGAAGATAAACTGGAGGTGAATATAGACGGTTCGCTCTCTCTCTGTCTTGCTAGAAGACTGGTTTGGGAGCAGCTTTGACTTGGGCTAAACTTGGAGTAGTGCCGAAATTTCAGAGCGGTGTATAACCCTGTGCATTTTTCAAAACCCAAATGCTGCAGCAAGAAACACTTGGCCTATTGGTACTTGAATAAACTGTGCAAAATGTCAGGTTTGCATATAGTTGTTTGTTTTTGCTTCTCCTAACTGTGAGGAAGAGTGAAGGTCCATGCAGCGTATTCAAATCTCCACCACTAACTGACCTCTGGAAGTTCTCCTCAGCCAATTGTTGGCTTCTGAAATTGCATTGGGCATCGCTGAGATCTCCAAATCCATAGGGACTTGAAACTTTGAATGAATGAATGAATGAATGAATTAATGAATGAATGAATTCCATGCCAGATTCCAAATTCCATGTTTGCACTATCTGGCCAGAAGTAGGCAGAGCCCTTCATGTTCTCCTGATTCCCCCATGTTGGGTTTCTTGCTTTCTTATGCTGAGCCCTGGTCTTCACACACTCCTCTTATCACTCTGTTCAGTATGCTGACCCCGTAACTGACCTGCTAGACAAGTGTGGAGTCTTCCGAGCCCGCCTCTTCCGAGAGTCATGCGTGTTCCACCAGGGCTGTTACGTTAAGGACCTCAGCCGTTTGGGGCGTGATCTGCGCAAAACCTTGATCCTGGACAACTCTCCTGCCTCCTACATCTTCCATCCAGAGAATGCGGTGAGCCTGCCTTCAGGAGGGGTGGGTGGGTGGGTGTGACCCACATAAGTGGTTCAATAGTAACTAGTGTTGACTTTTGACTTACCTTGGCAGGAAAGCAGCAAAGGCTCTTTAAATCATGTGTAAGACTTGAGTTCTAGATAGGTAGGTAGGTTGGTTGATTGGTTTAAAAATCTTTGGTCTCTTAAATAAAGCATTCCCCTTTGTTTCCCACCCCTGCCTTTTAAGATGATGCTGACTGCAACACTTGTGTGCTAGGTAGGGCCATTCAAAACATGTTTCTCTCTCTCTCTCTCTCTCTCTCTCTCTCTCTCTCTCACACACACACACACACACACACACACACACACACACACAAACACCCCTGAAGTGGTAATTTCTAAGGAAGGCTGACTGTACCACATCATTTCCCCCTTCAAATCTTCTTTTTTCCTCCCTTTTCTCACTACTCCAGCCAGCTCAACCCCAAAAGTTCTCCAGCGCGTGAAATATTCTTCCAAACCTATCCAACAGAGCACATCTACAAGGTTTTCCAGGTGATAATTCATAGCCGTGGCCATAATTCTAGGAGTGAGTGAGCAGTTAGTATTAGTGTGACTAGTTTTGTCTACAACGATTACCTTTCGTGCACCCTGTCTTGTATTGTCACTGTATTTTGAATATTCGCCTGAATACTTTCCAAAGCTCTTTAAATACATGGAGTGTTATATATATATATACTCCATGTATTTAAAAATATATATATATGGGACGCGGGTGGCGCTGTGGGTTAAACCACAGAGCCTAGGACTTGCTGATCAGAAGGTCGGCGGTTCAAATCCCTGTGACGGGGTGAGCTCCCGTTTCTCGGTCCCTGCTCCTGCCAACCTAGCAGTTCGAAAGCACGTCAAAGTGCAAGTAGATAAACAGGTACCGCCCCGGCGGGAAGGTAAACGGCGTTTCCGTGCACTGCTGTGGTTCACCAGAAGCGGCTTAGTCATGCTGGCCACATGACCCAGAAGCTGTCTGCGGACAAACGCCGGCTCCCTCGGCCCATAGAGCGAGATGAGCGCCGCAACCCCAGAGTCGGTCACGACTGGACCTAATGGTCAGGGGTCCCTTTACATATATATATATATATATATATATATATATATATATATATATATAAAATATAATATAATATAATATAATATAATATATATATATGCCTGATGTGAGGGCAAATCTGTTTCTTCTGAGGGGATGTCGCCATGTTTCATATTAATAGCCATGTGATTATTTCAGCATTTGAATTCGGCTCCCAGGTCTTCCTGAGTCTTCCTGGTTCCTTACAATTTCCCCATAAACATTAGGTCTCTGCTTCCTGTCTACATGCACCGCAGTGCTCCCGACTGACTTCTCCTTGCCCTTTTCGATTTCCCCGTAGGTGCCAGTCCAGTCCTGGTTTGATGACATGGCCGACACCGAACTGCTGAACCTGATCCCGATCTTTGAGGAGCTGAGCGAAGCGGAGGATGTCTACACCAGCCTTGGCCAGCTGAGGGCACCCTAAGGCCTTCCGATGCCCACAGAGGAACATTTTCACTCAGTGCCTTCAGTACTGGCCTGGAGGGGAAGGGGGAGCCGTGGGGATGGTTCTCCGCAACCCCACCGCAAGGCAGATGCAAGCACTTTGGAGGCAATAACCTGAATGGGCAGCGCCAGAGCAGTTTCCATCCAGGGTCTGGCGGGATCCCACAGCCTCTGGCCTTCCCTCCAAAAGCAGGGTCGCCCAAGACCCCGTCCCCAACAGCGCTCGTATCTATGCACTGCGAGGATACAGGGAGCATTGTGAAGACGCACCATTTCTCCAGGGCCTCGGCTTCCTCCATTCGCTGCAGGGTGGTTAGTTCTGGGTGTGGTTTGTGCGGTGTAAGCTGCCGGTTCCTTCTGCCTACCCTCTCCTCTCCTCCTCTAAAGCAATGCCAAATGATTTGGCTGACCCTTTTTCTTTTGTTATTAAAAAAGCTACCTGCCTCCTCGCTCCCTTTTAGATGCTCCTGAGAGTGCTGCTCACCCAGGACCTGGGGCACAGCCATGGGGCCTAGCAGTTTTGCCGCCTTATCTCCCAGGCAAGGCAGGGCAGGGCACTGCCCAATACTCCTAGCCAGGTGTTCTAGCCAGGTGTCTTTCGGAGGGATCCTCTCCTTCAGCTGCTCAGGCCACTGGATTCCTCGGAGGAGAGGCTTTCCTTGTTTGGATACCTGGTTAGAGGGAGGGGGGAAAGTCTTATTTTTTTATGAGGCCTTTTTCCTTTTTTCCCTATTCCCTCCCAGCGTTTCCCCTTCAGAGCAGTAGTGAACCCGCAGTTTCAGGGGTCTTGGTCCCTATTTATCCTGCTGGCTTTTGGGAAGCCTTTAACTTCTTTTTATACTGTGTCTTGTGATTTGGGTTCAGCCCCAGAGGGGAAGGAACCCTTTCAGAAACCCTCGAACGTTTAAAACAAACAAACAGTGGCACGAGCGTAGAAAAGGACTAAGGCTAAGTCAGCCGGCCCATTCCCACAAACGCCACATTGGTTGAGGACCGATGCTGCAGTGATCGCCATATTGCTTCGCTCTGGCCTATTTTTGCTTCTTGGGTGGGGTGTGGGGGGGACACAGACCAGGTCACAGGGTTACTATAAACCTGCCTCAGCACTGTCAGTTCTCCCACCCTCCTTCAGTGCAAATTGCTAGCTTTGAAGGACAGGAGGGTGCTGACGTTTTTGCCCGTGGGTGGCTTTCTGGGGGCGGGTGCCGCAGAGGCACCTTGCCTTTCCCACTCGGGACTCGTTCTGGGTTCCAACTTGAAAAGCCCGGCCCCTCGGGTGGCCTCAGGGAATCATGGACTAGCGTGTTAGGAGCTGGGGGTGGGCAGGGGACGGCCTGCTCCATTGCCTTGCCGTCTTCGTTGGGAGAGCGAGGAGGAACGTCGCTGCGGCCTCATCTGCGCATGAAGAGACAGCGCCTCTCTTTTCTGCCAGGCTTCCTTAGGAAACGGGCCCCAGAGAGGCAGCTGGGCCTTTTTGCCACACTCTTCTTCCCCTCAGCATTTTCACAGCGGCGCCATCTCTCGAGAAACCAAACGTAGATGTCGATATTACTTGGGAGCGGCCGCCGCCCCCTCCCTTTCTCCGCCTCCCCCCAGCAATATGGTACGCTGCCTTTCCTAGTCATGTCTCTTAACGTGCTGTGAACAAGTGCTTTCGAAGTGCCATTGGTGGCAACCAAATACCTTCCGCTCCTCCAGCTTGCTTCTGTCCCCCCCCCCCCCCGCTCCCATAAGCAATACATTGCAAGTGACTCCATGCTTCGCCGTTGTGGGGTGGTGGGGGCAGGATGGGGCCATTCAGGGTCCTTTTTGTTTCTTTCTGGTGCTGCCTCCTTGGTTTGGACGCAGGGGAGGTCACCTCACCACCTGGGGCAGGAAGCTAAAAAGCAAAACCAGGGGTGAGGAACCTGTGGCCCCTCCAGATGTTGCTGGACTTAGGACTCTCATCGCCCCTGACAGTTGTCCGTAGTGGCTGGTGGGGCCCAACAACATCTGGAAGGCTTCCTCCCTGCTCAACAGGACCAAAGCTTTACAATCCTTCTTGTTGGCTGAGTGAGCAGGCAGCTCTTAGCCTGGCCAAAGTGCTTCTTGAATTTCCGTTGCCGTTTTTTAAGTGTGCTGAATTGGCTACTCCTTGACCTGTTTGTGTGTGTGTGTGTGCTAGGCCTCAAATGGTGCTTGAGACGAGCCTGCGGCTGCGGCTTCTCTTTCCTCCTCTTGCTGGCCTTGCTTCCACCATGAGGAGTTACTCTCTTTGCCTCAGCAGCTGTGGAGAGGGTAATGGAGGTGACACACAAGTCCCCAGCTTCATGGAGGGAAGAGTTTCTTCTCCTCTGTTTTCTCCACGACACACAACAGTGAGAGAGCTTTAAACACTGCGAAGTTAATGTGTGCTAGAAAGAACAAAAACCCTTTGTTTTTCCTTCCTGTTTGAGGCTATCCTCGCAGTTGTGTCTCTGCCCTTTGTGTCATCCGAGGAGAACTCACCTCCATTTCCCTCCCTCTCCTCCTCACGCAACCTGCCCGCTGTTGTCCTGGCCCTTCCTTTTGCTCAGCTCGGCTCCGAAACCCCTTCACTCGATGGGGAAACGTTGCACTCCTGTTTTCTACACTCCTCCACCTCGGCTGATGAAATGTGCTCCAGAATTTCTCCTCCGTCCCAGTCACGGGACTTAAGATTTGGGCAAACGGGTGGAAGTTTTGTCAGTCACAGCGTGGTGGGATCTGTGCAGAGCTGGTTTTGGCTAAGGATGATAAATTAAACTGAGCACTCCCAGTTTCAACAAGCTGCGAACGCTTGCTTGTTGAAAGTAATGTGGAACTACAGAGTCTGCCGAGTGATGGCTCCCATCTGGAACAAGCTTGGCTGTGTGAATTAACTCGAGGGCGGAGTCTGCTGATGCCCGTTCTCACTCTGCATCAGGCTTCCTTGGCCTGTTCAATAGCCATGATGATAACCTGAGTCCAGTTGCCGATGTTGGGATTGTGCCTTGATCAAACCCATCAAAGAGGCAGCCCTAATGCTTAATCAGGGGTGTGCCTTTTAGGGGTGCCCTGCAAGCTCCTCCCACAAAAGCAGAAAAACACACACACACACACACACACACACACAGTCTTTTGCTGTACCCCCTGCATCCCTTCTTTTCAAACATGCATAGCTGGTGGCTTTTGAGTAACAGAGCCCAGGGCTTCCCCCTTCTGTCCCCACCTCATAGAAGTTTGAAAACATCAGTTGCCTTAGTCATGTGTCCTCACTTGCTGGGTGGTTTTTCTTTTTTTAAATTTTGTTTTAATTGAAAAAAAAAGATATCCCAAAACTTGAAGCCGGCACAGCTGCCATTTCGATCTCTTTCTATTTTTGGAATCTTTGTATTAACTGCAAATTAAAGAAATAATAAAAGAGAGCAGGTGTGTGTCTCCTCTTTTTCCTAAGTCTTTGAGCAGAGTGGGTTCTGGAGGCCTAAATGCAATATCCTTTTGAAGCTGGGCGGCAAAATTTCGGGAGGTAAAACTTCCTTCCCCTGGCTGCAGAAAAGAAACTAGCTCTGCAAGCGCCGCAGACAAGGCTGGTTCACACATGACAACTGGAATAACAGGTGAGATTAGGAGCCACAAAGGGAGCTTAGGAGCATCTCAATGCAATTCTTGTCCTTGGAAAGCAAATTTGCACATTTGCCGCCCTTTACGAAATGAGAAATCAAGTGATGCAGGAGCATATCAGAGCTAGAGGGTAGTCAGTGTTGGGGGTGGGGAGCTATGGACAATTACATTTCACTGGAGGGACTTGAGTCATTTGTTAAAAGTTACTGAGTGCTATAATCAAAAAACATGGATAAGACTACCCGGGGGGGGGGGAATGAAGGGGGGGTGGAGAGAAGCAGAAAGCATTTTACGGTAATTTTTAGAATTCGGAGGAGGGATAACTGATGGGAACGGGATCTAGTAGCTTCATCTATGAACTGTGAAGGTTTGCTCTCCCCCAACTTCATCCCTTGATTTTTCACTTACCGTATTTTTCACTCCAAAAGACGCACCTGACCATAAGACGCACCTAGTTTTTTAGAGGAGGAAAGGGGGGAAACCTCGTTTTTTGGGGCAATCAGCTCAAAGTTGTTCAGCTTACTTTGCAAAGGGGAAAAAATCCTGTTTTCATGGGGCTCAACTCATAGTTCTTTAGCTTCTTTAGGAAAGGAAAGGGAGCCGTTTCTACAGTTTCTAGACAGATAATCTAATCAGCCAGTCACATGTCACTGGGGAAAACCACCTCCGTCTGCAGAACATTCAACAATGGAGACCTGGGCAAGGTGGCGGGGCCAGAAAGGGAGCCAGCGATTGACCACACATTCGCCCCAAAAGACGCACAGACATCTCCCCTTTCTTTTTAGGAGGGAAAAAGTGCATCTTATGGAGCGAAAAATACGGTACCAGCCGATGAACTCCATGTGCAAAACCAACTGCAGGACTCAGTTGGTGATCACAAGGCTTGACTGCTCCGGGTTTTATATTTTGGGGGCAGGAGTAGGCCCAGACAAGACAGCCGCCCTTAACCTGAGAGCAAGGTGGGACATGTGGAATTCTCCCTGCCAGTGGTCCTTTTGTCTTCCTTGACTGACTGCCCCGCTCTCTGAGGCCAGCCTTGCCTTGGAGAAGCTCCTTTGATGCCCCAAAGCCGCCACCCCACTTGATATCCAATGCACCATTTAAAGATTTGCTGGAGACCTCAGAAGTATCGAGATTATCCCTGGCGGACAACCCTTCTGTCTGAAGGGCAAAGCCATTGCCTCTCCCCACCAGCAATCCTCTCCTCCTCTGTTCCGAGCAAACCACTCTAATGTGGTTAGATCCCCATCTCCTGCCCCCATTTCTTTGCATTATTGATGCAGCGCTGCACTTTAGAAAAATCAATGGGAAATGGGTGGAGTGGACACATGGGTGGAGTGCATGCGGAGAAGAGAAAAGAGACTTGGGAGTCTCCTTTTGTCAGAAACAAATAAAAGATATTTTCCCTAAACTAATCCATGCTGCTGGGCTAGGCCAGCACTGATTGGCCCAGGCAGCTGATATAAAGGCAAGATGCAAATGCAGTCAAATCTTAGCGAAGGAGCCTGGATCGTTCCTCTGGACTGACTGTGCTACTCGGAGCTGGAGCAACCCTGAACAGCTTGTGCTCCTCAGCCCTGGGGCCTTGCAGCGCAAAGGAGTCAGCAGCAGACCCAGGTGAGTGCTGCTTGATTTATGGGTGGTCAAACCAAGAGGAGGGAGGGAGGACCATCCCAGACACGGCTTGAAATAAGGGGTGGTTGTCAAGAGGACCTGATTGATCTAGGTTTTCTGGAAGGGCCTCTGGAGAAAAATCAGATTCTGCTCGCGGCAAGTCAAAGACACGAGAGGAACTCTGAAACACAACTGCTTAGCTTACAGTATATCCGTTCAGAAGCAAGCGCCCCAAAGTTACTCCCAGTTGCGCGTGGGATTTCAACCCCAGATTTCTGAAATTTATTTGGACTCGTAAGAAAACGGCTGAGCTGAAGAGAATTTTATTTGTATCTTGGCCTTCATCCAGGGAGCGTAGGGTGGCAGAGACCGAATTCTCATCTTCTCACAACAGCCCTGTCAGGTAGATGAGACAGCTTTCCAGCTGAGCAGAGGGGTTTTTTGTTTTTTAAAAAAATTATTTATACAGGTCATGTCTGCCAGACAAGACAGGTGTGAGCTGGTTGCGGTTCCTTGGTAGTAATCGAAAAGCACTCTGTACATACTCAAAAGTCATGTTTCACATATTCCAGGGCTGAAGCCTGGCAATGAAGTCGTTTTCCTTGGGCAAAGCTTGCCTCCCCTGTTTCGTGTTCTTGTCTGGCTACCTGGTATGAGTCAGTGACTCTTGGCATCCATTA
Source organism: Podarcis siculus (assembly GCA_034642415.1). Taxonomy (NCBI): domain Eukaryota; kingdom Metazoa; phylum Chordata; class Lepidosauria; order Squamata; family Lacertidae; genus Podarcis; species Podarcis siculus. The sequence goes on along the minus strand of JAXCMG010000125.1, from coordinate 469,437 downwards.
GGTGACATCACAGGCAGCAGATTGTAAGTTAAGTCAATTAGTGGTTCTATTACAGCTGCCAAGACGATTGCTGCATTTTGGAAGAAAGTGAATGTTCTCGGATGAGGGCTGGCTGATGGTGTTCTGGCCCAAAACAAAACACACATATATTCCAACGACAAGGAAACTCAAATTCTGCTTTTGCGCTATGTTTATCCTGATTGCAGTATGGACATTTTGCAGACTGCAGAATATTTAAACAACAGCGATAGGAAGGAAGGAAGAGCTACTGTGAGCGCACTGAAGGGTTAGGAGCTACAGGAACGGGGCACTTCGACATGGTTCTCTGCAGGGAATTTTTCTGGAGTGGGGAGCTGCCTACCGTATTGGCCCGAATATAAGCCACCCCCCCACCCCGCATTCCAATTGTGAAAAGTTAAAGTGCTGCTTATATTTGCAACCTTATGCCGCCAGCGAAGCAGCCCGGGAGCGTGGGGCAATAGCGCCAGTCCCGTCCGTGGCTCCCAAGCCTCCCCCAAGCCGCTGAGTTTTAAAGGTGTGGCTTCTTTGCGGGTGCGGCCTATATTCGGGCCAATACGGTAGTTTCTCCCAAAGGACTCGGCTATACAGCTGCAAATATAACGCTTTAGGTGCATTTCAAGTGCATTATGCAAATCTGACACTAGATGGTGATGGTGAGCTTATGGCAAATGCAATATATTTTTCAAAAGGCTTTTAAAAAAAGCATTTCGCAACATTTTTAAAATGTGTGTCTAGATTCCACCAAACAAAAAGGAAATGAGATTGTGACTGTGCATTTTGCAGTGTATATCAGGTGGTAGAAATAAAAAAAGAAATAAAGCTGGATGTCTGGGGGAGAGGCAACAAATGCCCCCCTCCTCTCTCCTGTCCCCATTGATATCCATGTTCCCTGATTACCAAATGCCATATCCAAGGCTTCTTAAACCATTCTGAAACTTTTCTGCAGAACAGTAACAACAAACTTACTTTGAAAAAGAAGGGTGAGTCCGAAATCGCTTGGATTAGGTGATTATTATTATTATTAGACGTGGGTGGCGCTGTGGGTTAAACTACAGAGCCTAGGACTTGCCGATCAGAAGGTTGGCGGTTCAAATCCCCGCGACGGGGTGAGCTCCCGTTGCTCGCTCCCTGCTCCTGCCAACCTAGCAGTTTGAAAGCACATCAAAGTGCAAGTAGATAAATAGGTACCGCTTCCATTTCCGTGCGCTGCTCTGGTTTGCCAGAAGTGGCTTAGTCATGCTGGCCACATGACCCGGAAGCTGTACGCCGGCTCCCTCGGCCAATAAAGCGAGATGAGCGCCGCAACCCCAGAGTCGGCCATGACTGGACCTAATGGTCAGAGGTCCCCTTACCTATTATTATTATTAAAATACTCTCTGTAAGATACCTTTAACAACACTTCACCTTTCGGACTATACCGTAATGCTTCTTTGCTTGCCTGGATGGGAGATGAAAGAAGGGTGCGTGAGTTTGTAGTACAGTGGTACCTCGGTTTAAGAACAGTCCAGTTTAAGTACAATTCGGTTTACAAACTCCGCAAAACTGGAAATAGTGTCCCCGTTTGAGAACTTTACCTCCGTCTAAGAACGGAATCCAAACGGTGGAAGGGCACCGGCAGTGAGAGGCCTCATTAGGGAAAGCGTCTCTCGGTTTAAGAATAGTTTTGGTTTAAGAACGGAATTCCGGAACGGATTAAGTCCGTAAACCAAGGTACCACTGTATGTTGTTGCGGCCATTGCTCCTTCGAATTTTGCCTCTGGCCCCACCCACCTCTGACCTTTGACACTGGTATTTTGACAATACCAGTGCTATTGATTAAAGATTGCTTTTGAGGGGGAAACAATTTTAAACAAATTAGAGGCATTGGGATGCAAAGTATCCTCAACGATCCCTTTTGCATTGTGAGATATAAGAGCATTACAATCTGCATATCAATGCAGGAAGGAATATGAATCTCACACAGCTTCAGGAGTGCAGCCTAGGCTAAAGGGTCTTCGACCCCCCCCATAAAATATTTGAGGGGGCCAGGCCCCCACAAAGTTGATGGGCATTGCCGTGCAAATGGCATGTGCATGCCGTGCCTTGTGACCCATGGCTTACCTGCCCCACCAATATTTTATTCAAGTTGGCACCCCTGGCATGAACTATATCTGGGTAGAGTCATTATGTAACTCTGTTATATAAATTAGCGTATTGGCCCGAATATAAGCCGCACCCAAATATAAGCCGCTCCCTTAAATTTCCGCCGGCACTCACACCCGTTCCATTTTACCGTATGTCTTTTTCAGCAGCGATACCGTAAAAGCCAATTTTTGTAAGGTTGTGAGTTTAAGCCACACTTTAACTTTACACGGTCGGAATTTGGGGGGGGGAAAGGTGAGGCTTATATTCAGGCCAATACGGTATATGTTATATGAATGCAATCTATAACCTGGCTGAAGCAGCAAATCATGAAAAACATGAAATCCTATCATCCCTGGAGTCACAACTTGACTATGATGGTTACTCTTGACACTGCCAGGAATACCTGGCATAGTTCAAGGCTACAGAGTGGTTCTGGCCTGGAAATAAGGCTGTAGAGTTAACTGCGTTGGAAAGGACGCCTAGACTGCAGTCCTTCTCTGTGGTTGGTAATCACAGCTAGTGGAGATTTCCACCCACACCAGCCGTTGCCTCCATAAAGTTTGATGGAGGCCAGAATGAAAATCCCAGCGCAAATGTAGCAGCTGTTCCTTTGCTGGACTGAGACATTAACATGTGAGTTAGATCTGATGTGACGTGAAATTATATTTCTGTGTTGAGTTTACTGGGATGACTGCACCAGAACATATTTTTTTTTAGTTGTTATGCAAGAATGGCAAATCCCACAAATATTCTGTAGGAATTATCCACAAACAGGAAGCAAGGAGACTCTGAATTTCCTACTTCCCTGCAGAATCAACATGGAGGATTTCCCACTCTGATGCAAAAATTTCCATGTGTGTTTCGCTACAGGAATCGCTCCAGACATCGCCCATGGAGAGAAAGGTTTATAGTGGAGCCACCCGCTATATCTGTGTTAGTCCCCCATAGTTTTTACGCAAAGCAAAGGCAGATTCCTCAGCTTTCAGAAGTGGTGGTGGGGAGGCCTGAACCACAGACCTCTGTGCCAAAAGGAGGAGGGGGCCGGACAGTTCTTTCCAGAGCAAAGTCCAAACGGCTGCCCTGTTTCTCTGGAACTTGAGCTGGCTCAGCCCTGCATGTTTCTGGCTAATCAATCCCAGCCTCTGGGATGCCTCCAAGGCCCCAAACGAGCGTCTGTAGGACTGGTCTACTCCCCTTGTTAAATCCCACCATCTGCTTTCAATGACTGAGCAATTGGGGGTTATGGAAAAGGGGGAGGAGGGTGTAGTCTGCCGCAGCCGCTCTGATCCTGCCCGCCCTTGCATCTCCCAGAATGCTTTACTGGTCTTTTTGAGTGTGCCTCTCCCTGCCGCATTCAGGAGGAACTAGCACTGAGCATCTACTGTCTCACAGTTTATTTGTAAGTATCTGCATGTCCTCTATATGTGTGACTGGAGCCCCAGCTGTAAGGATGAGAAGAGAGGCTCCGTCTACCTGTGCAGTGAGGCTTGCATGTGCCCATAGAGAACAGGGTGTTTCCAGTGGCTTTTAACTACTGGGGCAAAATTGCATGCGATCCAGCCTGGGAGATCCTTGCCAGAGAAGCTCTACGCTTTGTCTCTCATTTAACTGGGTTGGCTGTGATTACTCAGAGTCGAGGGAAAGGAAGTAAGGACACGCTCAGCACCGCTCTTGCTCTTCCTCCCCGTCTTCTAGGACAGAGATTGGGGACCTGCTGGGCTCCAGGTACAGGATTCCAGCTCCCATCAGCCCCAGCCAGCGTCAAGAATGACGGAGGTTACAGTCCAGCAACATCTGGAAGTCTGTGCTGGCAAACGCTAGGCATTAAAAGCTGGTCCTGGCTGTGGAGCAAGGCAGGGCAAGGGGCAAATGGGGCGTAAATTATGTCGCTTAAAAATGTGGCGTGGCACGGTGCATGGTGTGGACACCATTCTTGTGTGGTGTGGCAAGTCCCCCTCCCCCCTTGTGAAATAAAGACACAGGACACTTTATTTAAGGTTAATGGGCGTAAAAGGCCACAACTTTATTGATTACAGGAATTGAGAGGTATTGGCTTAGGCATTGGTTCCTATCGACTAACCGGCTCCAGCCCAATTGCATGAAGACCGGTGAGGGTTAACCACCGTGGGGGGAGTCCTGCTGAAGTACATCAACTAGGATCCCCCAGATGTCACCGCTCGGGGGCGTGCCTTAGGCCCACACCTCCATAGGCTTCGGACAGGGCAACGCCCCCTGGAATCCTTTACCGGACTACCCTTTGCTTGGGGAAGGTGATGGCGCTTCCTTCCCCCCTTCATTTGCATAACAATACCCCTGCCAATGCCTAACCACCAATACCGGGAAAGTTGTGACGTTTGCTACGAGGTTGGCGAAAAAACCAAATGGCTGGTGCCAATTTGCCAAGTGGGGAAAATTCCTACCAGGTCCCTTGACGGCGACCAACCGAAGTCTATAGCAAGGTCAGAGGAGCAACTAAAGGGCGGGCAGGGTGGGAAACCTGATCAGCTGGAAAGGCAAAGAGAGGGCGGTCCTCGGGCGTACCGGGCATGAATAGCCCAGGCCACATCTCCCTGCCCCGCCGATTGGCTAGGCAGGGAGCTGATGCGCCCGAGGATTCCCTCATTCTCGCAGAGGCTGTAAGCCAGCCCCCGCGTGTGTGGGGAGGGCGTGGGCCCACAACCCCACCTCCTCTCCAGCTCGGAAGTGGCTTTGTGGCAAAGAAATGGCAGTGCTCTAGCAATCACTCCTGTCTCTGTTTCAATAAGCCCTGCCAACTGGGAGGCTCCCTCCATGCCCAAGAGAGAAGGAAAATGTCAGAAAGGCCATAGCTCAGTGGAAGAGCATCCAGTTTTCATTCAGAAGGTCCAAGGTTCGATTCTCAGCGTCTCCAGGTTGGGTTGGAAGAGACCCCATCTGCCTCCAAGGAGTGCAAGTCAAAGTACATGATTGCTGCTGTTGTTGTTGTTATTTACCTGCCCTTCACGCAGGTGGCGCTGTGGGTTAAACCACAGAGCCTAGGGCTTGCCGATCAGAAGGTCGGCGGTTCGAATCCCCGTGATGGGTTGAGCTCCCGTTGCTCGGTCCCTGCTCCTGCCAACCTAGCAGTTCAAAAGCATCGTAAAGTGCAAGTAGATAAATAGGTACCACTCTGGCGGGAAGGTAAACGGCGTTTCCATGCGCTGCTCTGGTTTGCCAGAAGCGGCTTAGTCATGCTGGCCACATGATCCGGAAGCTGTACGCCGGCTCCCTCGGCCAATAAAGCAAGATGAGCGCCGCAACCCCAGAGTCGGCCAGGACTGGACCTAATGACCAGGGGTCCCTTTACCTTTACCTTTATACCTTAAGGTCCCAGGGTGGGTTACAATATTAGAAACAACTTAAAACTGCAGAAATAAGAAGGTTCCTGAAAACATACATCTCAAGGGTCAAAAGCTAGGATAAAAAAAGTTAATCTTCAGCATTTGCCAGAAGCTGCATAACGCATGAAGGTGCCTGACACACTTAAGTGCAGAGGGAGTCCCACAACTTAGGGGGCTGCCACAGAGAAGGCTCTGTCCTGGGACATCCCCTGGGCTTCTGAGGGTGGTGGGACAACCAAGAGGCATCCCCCCCTTGTCAATTTTAGCAACTGAGAGGGCCCATAGGGAAGGTTGCATTCCTTCAGGTACTTGGTGTGTTCCACCCCCTCACCATTTTACCCTTACAGCAACTCTGTGGAAAAAAACTCAGTCTGGCTCAAGATCACTCACTGAGCTTTGTGGCAAAGTTGAATTTCATATTCTGCTCTTGGTAACAGGCTAATCTGTTTGTTCTTATTTGTCAGGTTTTATTGAGTATTCCAAAAACTGAAAGCCACCATGGCTCTGACCAGTGCCTTCAAGACTGTTACCAACACACCTGGACTGATCATCTGGAGAATTGAGGTGGGACAATGAAATTTTCTCGGGTCTAAACAGAAGGTTCCTCTCCATTCCCCAAGCTATGTAGGGACCTAACTGATGGGGCACCACCTTTTCACTTGTTATTAATTCCACCTGGAGTACCAGACCTGCCATCTAGGTAACTCTTCCCTAGCTAGGCAAGGTGGCCATCTTTCTGAAATTCCAGAGGCGGAGCTCACTCCTATAATTGTACTTACCTGCTGCTGAAAGCTTCAGTTTGCTTAATTTCTATCCTGTGTGGGCTGGCAACTGATTGGCTGCTGTAATATGCATTATGTGGAGCTGCCCTTGAAGATAGTTCAGAAACTGCAGCTAGTCCAGCTTGGATTTTGTCTAGAGCACATTACACTGAAACTATGGGAACTCCACAAGCTCTGCCTGTAATTTACATCGCTTAAGCCTGAGATACTTAAGGAAGCATCTCTTTCCCCCCACAACCACTGAGTATTAACAGGGGTAGGCAGTGGCGTAGCGTGGGTTGTCAGCACCCGGGGCAAGGCAAGTAATTTGCGCCCCCTAACCCATGGATTTGCGCCCCCTAACCTGTGGATTTGCGCCCCCTAACCCATGGATTTGCCCTAACCCCAGATGTTGCGCCCGGTGCGGCCGGCCCCCCCTGCACCCCCCACGCTACGCCACTGGGGGTAGGCAACCTAAGGCCCGTGGGTTGGATGCGGCCCAATTGCCTTCTCAATCCGGCCCGCGGACAGTCTGGGAATCAGCGTGTTTTTACAGGAGTAGAATGTGTGCTTTAATTTAAAATGCAAATCTGGGTTATTTGTGGGGCATAGGAATTCGTTCATTCTCCCCTCCCCCCCCAAAAAATATAGTCTGGCCCACCACATGGGCTGAGGGACGGTGGACCGGCCCATGGCTGAAAAAGGTTGATGACCCCTGGAGTATAACATAGCAGCAATGGATGGAGATAGGGAAGGTCATTTTTTTTGGAGCCGGGTGCTGCTGTTAATCAATTTTTTAGCCTTAAGCACTTATTCATATAAGTCAGATTTTTTTAAAAAAAGTTTTAAACATTTGTTTTGAATTGAAAGTGTAAATTGAAAGTATTTAATAAGGAAATTGTCTGTATCACCATGGGATGCCTGAGAAGAGGTTTGGGAGCATCAATGGTTGGGGGCTGTGTCACTGAAGCCACCAAATTGGGGCAGGGGGTTGCTTCATGTACAGTGGTACCTCGGGTTACATACGCTTCAGGTTACATACGCTTCAGGTTACAGACTCCGCTAACCCAGAAATAGTACCTCAGGTTAAGAACTTTGCTTCAGGATGAGAACAGAAATCATGCTCCGGCGGCGCAGCAGCAGCAAGAGGCCCCATTAGCTAAAGTGGTGCTTCAGGTTAAGAACAGTTTCAGGTTAAGAATGGAACTCTGGAACGAATTAAGTACTTAACCCAAGGCACCACTGTACTGTGTTTCTTCTTCCCAGAAAATGGATCTGGTGTTGGTGCCTCCGAAAGCTCATGGCAGCTTCTACGAAGGTGATTGCTACGTCCTCCTCTCGGTAAGCAGAGATCCTTGCTTTTTGGTTTCAGTCACCCCAGTCAGCTCTAGTTTAGCTGCAAAGCCACTCTGAGATGGGCAAAAGGCTCCAGGTTCCCCCCAGCAGCATCCTGCCAAATCCTGTTTCTGGAGAGACCACTCAACCATATGCCCCATTCGCCTCCAATGTAGGCAGCTGGGAAGCCCAAACGTCAACCTTCAGAGGCCGGGATTTGTTTAGGGTCTACCAGCTGCTGACTCTTATCTTAGGTCTAAAATAAATTGGGCATGCAGGCTAACAGGAAAGTCCTGTCTGTGCTGGCTGATTTCAGTTGCTTCAGACCATAACAGGGCAGCTGTGTCCAAGGCAGCTGTTTACCAGCTCCATCTGGTACGCAGACTGAGACCCTACCTGCCTGCGGACTGTCTCGCCAGAGTGGTGCATGCTCTCGTTATCTCCCACTTGGACTATTGCAATGCACTCTATGTGGGGCTACCTCTGAAGGTGACCCGGAAACTACAACTAATGCAGAATGCAGCAGCAAGACTGGTGACTGGGAGTGGCCACCAAGACCATATAACACTGGTCTTGAAAGACCTACACTGGCTCCCAGTACGTTTCCGAGCACAATTCAAAGTGATGGTGCTGACCTTGAAAGCCCTAAACGGTCTCTGTCCAGTATACCTGAAGGAGCGTCTCCACCTCCATCGTTCTGCCCGGACACTGAGATCCAGCACCAAGGGCCTTCTGGTGGTTCCCTCGCTACAAGAAGCCAAGTTACAGGGAACCAGGTAGAGGGCCTTCTCGGTAGTGGCACCCGTCCTGTGGAACGCCCTCCCACCCGATGCCAAAGAGAAAAATAACTACCAAACTTTTAGAAGACATCTGAAGGCAGCCCTGCTTAGGGAAGCTTTTAATGTTTAATAGGTTATTATATTTTAGTGTTCTGTTGGAAGCCGCTCAGAGTGGCTGGGGAAACCCAGCCAGATGGGCAGGGTATAAATAATAAATTATTATTATTATAACAAGTGGACTAACCCAGTCCCTGAACATTTTCTCTTCCAGCGCATCATCCCAAGCACTCAAAGTCAACATTTGCATTTGTAAGCTAAAAACCCAAACCCCACATGCATTGGCAGATAGATGCACATGAACAACAGGGGTGGGGAATCTGGGGGTCACAGCTCCCATCATTCCTAACCATTGGCCATATTGTCAGGGACTGATGGGAGTTGTAGTCAAACAACATCTGGAGGTGCCGTCTCTGTTCTGCTTTGACCAGCAGGGCATCAGGCAAAGGTCTTTCCCATCACCTACTAGTACATGGTGCCAAGGGTGTTACTTGGAACATTCTACCATCAAAGCACGCACCCTCTCACTGAGTCCTTCCCCTAAGTGTGGGGGTAAACATGCAAGGCTTTTTCCTGTTGCCCACACACATTGGAGGGGAAACCAGGATCACTAAAGGGGGGGGGGATAGAAGTGGAATGCCTAATGTTTGCAATGACATCTGCTGGAGATGTTACATTTAGACACAGCATACTTCATCCTGCACAGCAATAGGACCTCTTCTTTTTATCTGCTGACACAGTTCTTCAAGCTTGGGTCCCCAGATGCTGTTGGACTACAACTCCCATCATCCCCAGGCAGCTTAGCCAGCTTCCAGGTCAGGGAAGATGGAAGCTGTAGCATCTGAGGACCCAAGGTTGAAGAAGGCTGTCCTGGGAGATGAGCTGGGTCACTCCAAGCTTCTGTTTTGGCCAAAAACAATCCCATAGCTAGTGGCTGCAGACAGTGATGCGCTGCGAAGGTTGAAGAGCAGTGGTGGGCCTTGGGGTGGAATGGCTGCAGGGCAGAATTTTCCAAACTTGGATCTTCAGCTGTCGTTGGACTACAGTTCTCATCACCCCTAACCACTAGCTAGGGATGATGGGAGTTGTAGTCCAAAAAACAGCTGGAATTTAGGAAACCATGCTGTTGGGATTCTAAGCCGGAGCAAACTCAGTGCTCAGTCATTCAGGGACTTTGGTTATTATTAGTATGCCCCGCAGAGGACCTTAAGGTCCACAAATAACAACACTTTGGAGGTCCCAAGGCTCCAGGAGGTTAGATTGGTTTCAGCTAGAGCCAGGGCCTTTTCAGCACTGGCCCCGACGTGGTGGAACGCTCTGTCACAAGAGACTAGGGCCCTGCGGGACTTGACATCTTTCCGCAGGGCCTGCAAGACAGAGCTGTTCCGCCTGGCCTTTGGTTTGGACTCGGTCTGACCCTTATGTTTCCCTCCCTTTATGGTCTTGATTTATCGGCTACTTTAAAATGAGGCTGCATTTTAAATTGCATTTTAACCTGTATTTTAAATTGGTTCCCCCCCACTCTCTCTTTCCCCCCTATTATGTTTTTACTGTGATTTTATTGGTGTTAGCCACCCTGAGCCCAGCTCTGGCCGGGGAGGGCGGGGTATAAATAAAATTATTTATTATTATTATTATTATTGTGTGCAAGTCAGGGGTCCTGGACCCTATTACTATACTTATTTATCCCAATGACGTCTGTCCCTCCTGCAGACCCGTAAATCGGGCAGTGTCCTGTCCTATGACATCCACTACTGGATTGGGAAACGATCTTCGCTGGACGAGCAGGGCTGTGCTGCCATCTATACCACCCAGCTGGATGACTACCTTGGTGGGGTTCCTGTGCAGCACCGTGAGGTGCAGGGCCATGAGTCTGAGCTCTTCAAGGGCTACTTCAAGCAAGGTCTCATGTGAGTAAGGGGTTGTCATGGGAATGGCAACATCTCAGCGGGCAGCCCTTTTCTTGTCAATCCAGGATGTTTTGCTGCCTGACCCTCCCAACCTCAGTTTTATCACATTTCCGCATTGATTGTGGGGTGGGGGGGGAGTGCTCATGAAAGGAAAGCATTTGACTGCACATTTCTCTTTTGTATGCAGATTTGCCTAATATACATATTCGGTCAAATTAGCTTTCCCCCCTGAATAATGCACCTCTGTATGTCATTTTGATTAAGATGTGCATTTTCGCATAGGTAAAGGTAAAGGGACCCCTGACAATTAGGTCCAGTCTTGGCCGACTCTGGGGTTGCGGTGCTCATCTCGCTTTACTGGCCAAGGGAGCCGGCGTAAAGCTTCCAGGTCATGTGGCCAGCATGACTAAGCCGCTTCTGGCGAACCAGAGCAGCGCACGGAAACGGCGTTTACCTTCCCGCCGGAGCAGTACCTATTTTATCTACTTGCACTTTGACGTGCTTTCGAACTGCTAGGTTGGCAGGAGCAGGGACCGAGCAACGGGAGCTCACCCTGTCGCGGGGATTCGAACTGCCCACCTTCTGATTGGCAAGCCCTAGGCTCTGTGGTTTAGACCACAGGACCACCCACGTCCTACATTTTCGCATACTTTGCCCCAATTTAATGCATTTTTGTACATGCTTTTCGTTGGAGAACTGCATCGTTTTATTCAGAGAGGTGCCAATTTCAAGGATCGCTGTGTTTCAACAAACATTTTGAGAAGCATTTGTCTTCCCCATCCCTCAAATCCTCTGGGGTTCTTTACAGACATATCAACAGGAAAATGATGTTCTCCTCTTTTAAAACTGGAGAAAGCGGTCACCTCTTGTGCAAGGCTTTAAAAACAAAGGGGTGTTATATTTGCAGGTAATAGTACCTACAAATCATACAATGAAATTTGCATTTCTGAATAAAGTTGTGCCAGAGGGTGGATAAAGAAGACGACTGTTTCCTATCATTTAGCAAACAACATGTTGTTCGTTTAGGCAAATCCACCTGCAAACCATTTTACTATTCTGTCTCCTGGTGGTGCTCAGCCACATGACCCACGAGTATTCTTAAGCAAGGAGTGAGATCCATTCTCTGATGCTACTTGTTCCCAGAATCTGGTTACATCTTATTCGAAGCAGCCTCCTCCTGATGTGGATGTTGTGCTTCCGACATTTCAACGTGGAAGAGATGGTTGTGTAACAGACTCTCATGCTTTTGACGACTTGTAGTAGCGTGGCAGATGTGGAGGCAATTCTGACCACCGCCTCTGTCATGATTTGATTTCCAACTCTTTGTGGCCCCATGGACTAGAGCATGCCAAGCACTCCTGTCTTCCACTGCCTCCCGCAGTTTGATCAAACTCATGTTAGTAGCTTTGAGAACACTGTCGAACCATCTCATCCTCTGTCGTCCCCTTCTCCTTGTTCTCTTTCCCAACATCAGGGTCTTTTCCAGGGAGTCTTCTCTTCTCATGAGGTGGCCAAAGTATTGGAGCCTCAGCTTCAGGATCTGTCCTTCCAGTGAGCACTCAGGGCTGATTTCCTTCAGAATGGAGAGGTTTGATCTTCTTGCAGTCCACGGGACTCTCAAGAGTCTCCTCCAGCACCAGAATTCAAAAGCATCCATTCTTCGGCGATCAGCCTTCTTGATAGTCCAGCTCTCTCCATACATCTTTTATAGAGTGCTTGCTTTATATAAAGCTTTTCAGGCGGACCCCACAAAGCTGTTTGCATACCATTATTAAGAAGCATCAACAGAAAATCAAAGAGCCCATGGGCGGTGTTCAGCTTACTTGCAAAGACAGTAGGACTGGCTTGTTACTTCAATTTATGTGAAGTCATACGCATCACCATTTAGGGAGTTTCCCCACCCTGTAAAACTATTAAGTTCAGACTCTAAGATTACCTAACCACTGCAGTTTCCTTGTACCTGTCTCTATATAGTGGTACCTCGGGTTACATACGCTTCAGGTTACAGACTCCACTAACCCAGAAATAGTGCTTCAGGTTAAGAACTTTGCTTCAGGATGAGAACAGAAATCGTGCTCTGGCGGCACAGTAGCAGCAGGAGGCCCCATTAGCTAAAGTGGTGCTTCAGGTTAAGAACAGTTTCAGGTTAAGAACGAATCTCCGGAACGAATTAAGTACTTAACCCGAGGTACCACTGTATTGGCCTTGTATTGGGATTTTGGGGGAGTTGCCTTGTTAATGTTCTGTTAATATGGTTTGCAAGAACTGTAATTCTCCTGGGATCAGCTCACTTAGTGGAATATTTCTTAGTGAGCATATGCACATAAGTGCATGAGCCCGAGGTGCCGGTGTGGGGCAAAGTCTGACATCTCATGCTCTGCAACTGCTGATGTGCATCTTCTCACTGAAAGCTGATGGGCTTTGCTTCCTCACTGTGGCTGACAAAGTACAACCATTAGCAGAAGCAGTGGCGGAGCAACATGCTGCAACCCCCGGAGGGGAGAACAGGCGGGGGCGGGGCTGGTGCATGTCCCAAGGGCGCACCTGTGGGATAAAGCGCCAAATCTCTGCGGGGCTGAAGTTCCTACCTACCGAAAAGTGTCATATATTTGCTTCATGATGCCACAAAAATTTCCCCAACCCCTCTTGCTTTTTAAAGTAAATTCTTTTGTATGAGTCAAACCTGAAGTATCCTTGAAATCCCCGTCATTTAACTTGCTGCCCCAACCATTTTCCATAGACCTTGCCTTTAGGCTGGTTACCGCAGCAGCAGGAATCTTATAAAGACGGTTTAAATTGTTTAAAGGCAAAGGGTAAAGGGACCCCTGACCATTAAGTCCAGTCATGGACCACTCTGGGTTGCGGTGCTCATCTTGCTTTACTGGCCGAGGGAGCCTGCGTTTGTCCGCAGACAGCTTCTGGGTCATGTGGCCAGCATGACTAAGCCGCTTCTGGCGAACCAGAGCAGCGCACGGAAACACTGTTTACCTTCCCACTGGAACGGTACCTATTTATCTACTTGCATTTTGTGCTTTCGAACTGCTAGGTTGGCAGGAGCAGGGACTGAGCAACAGGAACTCACCCCGTAGCGGGGATTCAAACCACCAACCTTCTGATCGGCAAGCCCTAGGCTCTGTGGCTTAGACCAAAGCACCACCCACATCCCCTTAAATTGTTTACTCATTGAAAAAAAACATTAACTGGGTTGACAGTGCAATCCTATGCTTTCTTACTCAGAAGGAAGACCCAGTGATGCTTGCTCTCAGCAGAACAGGCTTAGGATGGGAGCCTAGATCTGCATATGAACAAAATAATAGCTTTGAAGCGGGTAGGGAATCCCACCCCCTTTTGTTTTAGATGTTGCATGGATGTGTCACAGAAGCCACGGTCTTGGCAGAGGCACGTTCCCTCCTGTGTCTTCCAAGATGGCACCCGGCAACCACAGTTCTTATAAATATATTAAAAATAGCCAAGTTTTTAAGCATGTTGTATGATTACTTGGCCAACCTAGAAGACCGTTAGACTTCCAAAACGTTTGAAAACAGAGGCGCAAAGGGCGGTCTGCAAATTCAATGGGGAAAATTGAAAAAAACTCAGCGGAAGCTGTTTGACTTCCAAGGTGCTTTCGAAAACGGAAGCATTTACTTCCAGGTTTTCAGCGTTCTCTCTCTCTCTCTCTCTCTCTCTCTCTCTCTCTCTCTCACACACACACACACACACACAGACAGAGAGACATTTAAAATCAATACATCTAACTGATCGATTAAAATCTGAAGCCACAGTGAAATGATTACCACAGCATTGGTTTGATATTTCTCTGCTCATCGTTTGCTAGTTCTTCCGCAGCCGGAAGTCACAAGTGATCATTCCTAATTCTCTGGAGCAGGTAGTTACCCAGCCTGCACAGTTCTCACACCCCTCTCCCCCAAACAGCTACAAGAAAGGGGGTGTTGCGTCTGGGCTGAACCACGTGGAGACCAATGTCTACAACGTCAAGCGTCTGTTGCACGTCAAGGGCAAGAGGAATGTGATAGCTGCAGAGGTGAGTTGTCCCTGCCCCCCCCATCTGAAAGTGCCCTCAGCTTCTGGTTGTCTTGCTCTAACTCGCCGCTTACCTCTCTTCCCTGCCCCTGTCTCCTGTCTTCAACACTCGCAGGTGGAGATGAGCTGGGACAGCTTCAATGTCGGTGATGTTTTCCTACTGGACCTTGGCAAAGTCATTGTGCAATGGAACGGGCCACAGAGCAACAAGCAGGAGCGCATGAAGGTGTGAGCTCTAGCAGGGTGGGCTGTCTTGAGTTTAGACTTCCTTGAGGTTCTGACTGAGGGCCAAACTACATGTTAAAGTGGGCACACCAGGTTTAGAGGTGTTGTTTTTTAACAGTCTAAGAGCCAGTGTGGTGTAGTGGTTAAGAGCGGTAGTCTCGTAATCTGGGGAACCGGGTTCGCGTCTCCGCTCCTCCACATGCAGCTGCTGGGTGACCTTGGGCCAGTCACACTTCTTTGAAGTCTCTCAGCCCCACTCACCTCACAGAGTGTTTATTGTGGGGGAGGAAGGGAAAGGAGAATGTTAGCCGCTTTGAGACTCCTGAAGGGGAGTGAAAGGCGGGATATCAAATCCAAACTCTTCTTCTTCTTCTTCTAAAACAGTCTTTCTAATAATAATAATAACAATTTATTATTTATACCCCGCCCATCGGGCTGAGCTTCCCCAGTCACTCTTGGCAGCTTCCAAAAAAATATTAAAATACTGTAATACATCAAACATTAAAAGCTTCCCTAAACAGGGCTGCCTTCAGATGTCTTCTAAAGGCCTGGTAGTTGTTGTTCTCTTTGACATCTGATGGGAGGGCGTTCCACAGAGAAGGCGCCACTACTGAGAAGGCCCTCTGCCTGGTTCCCTGTAACTTGGCTTCTCGCAGTGAGGGAACCGCCAGAAGGCCCTCGGTGCTGGACCTCAGTGTCCGGGTAGAACGATGGGGGTGGAGATGCTCCTTCAGGTATACTAGGCTGAGGCCATTTAGGGCTTTAAAGGTCAGCACCAACACTTTGAATTTTGCTCAGATACCTACTGGGAGCCAGTGTAGGTCTTTTAAGACCGGTGTTATGTGGTCTCGGCAGCCGCTCCCAGTCACCAGTCTAGCTGCCACGTTCTGGATTAGTTGTAGTTTCCACGTCACCTTCAAAGGTAGCCCCACGTAGAGCGCATTGCAGTAGTCCAAGCGAGAGATAACTAGAGCATGCACCTCTCTGGCGAGGCAGTCCGCAGGCAGATAGGGTCTCATCCTGCGTACCAGATGGAGCTGGTAAACAGCTGCCCTGGACACAGATTTGACCTGTGCCTCCATGGACAGCTGTGAGTCCAAAATGACTCCCAGGCTGCGCACCTGGTCCTTCAGGGGCACAGTTACCCCATTCAGGACCAGGGAATCCTCCACACCCACCCTCCTCCTTTCCCCCCAAAACAGTACTTCTGTCTTGTCAGGATTCAACCTCAATCTGTTAGCCACCATCCAACCATCCAACCTTCTTAGCCTTGGTTCTCCAGCTGTTGCTCGACTACAACTCCCATCATCCCTGCCCACTGGTCCTGCTTGCTATGGATGATGGGAGCTGTAGTCCATCAACATCTGGAGACCCAAGTTTGGGAAACTGCGGTGTAGACCGAGCCACAGAGAGGTTGAGAAAGGCTGGTCTAAAGCTTTTACTTTGTGCCACAGTGCCGATCACCATAGTCCACACCATCAACATCAAGCTGCAATTACTGTACTCACGGAGGGAAAACTTGCAGGCATACATTTTTTGATGCTTTAAGAGTTTCTTTGCTAAGAGGAAGGCAAAGTAGGAGCAGGGAAAAGAAGAAGCCTGGCAGCATTTGTTTGTTGTCGGCTGCTCAGTTTGACTAGTAATAATAAATAATTTTTTTTATTTATATCCCGCCCTTCCTGGTTCAAAAACCGGGCTCAGGGCGGCTAACAACAAATTTAAAACACTTAATTGTAAAAGCAGCATAAAATACAGTATAAAAGCATGAATAACAATAAAATTCAAAGTTCAGAAATCCATCTAATAAGTATTAGATAATCACCACGGCTAGCTGGCTGAATTAGTCCTACTTGGGCCAGCGAGGAGGCCAGGGGAGAATTAGCTGTGGGGTCTCAGAGCGGGTAATCTTCCTAAAAGGGGAAGGGAAGGGAAGAAAAGGGAAATAAAAGATCAGGCTTAATTCAAATTAAAGGCCAGGTGGAATAGCTCTGTCTTACAGGCCCAACGGAAGGAGGTTAAATCCTGAAGGGCCCTAGTCTCACGGGACAGAGCATTCCACCAGGTCGGAGCCATCACTGAAAAGGCCCTGGCCCTGGTGGAGGATAGTCTGACATCCTTAGGGCCCAGGACCTCTAAACTATGGTTATTCATGGACCTTAAGGTTCTCTGCGGGGCAGACCAGGAGAGGCAGTCCCGTAAATACGAGGGCCCTAAGTCACAAAGGGCTTTAAAGGTCAAGACCAGCACCTTGAACCTGACCCTATACTCCACCAGGAGTAATAGTAATTATGTGCTGACAGCAATAACAACAACTCTTCGGTTCTACTGCATGTGCAGATTAGATCCTATAGAGTCAACAGTGTAGACTAGGGTTTCCCAAACTTGGGTCTTGGACTACAACTCCCATCACCCCTGACCTGACTGGTCCTGTAGCTAAGGATGATGGGAGTTGTAGTCCAACAACAGCTGGAGTTTGGGAAACTCTGGTGTAAACAACCACAGAGCATTTAAAACTTCTGAAACTAAATATACATGTATACACATGAGTAGTGTGGAAGGGCCACAGCTCAGAGCACAGGCCGTTAAATTTCTGTTAAATTTCTGACATCTCCAGCGTGGGCAGGACTGTTAGATAGACTACATGGTCTGATTTGGTCATGGTTTCCTGTGCTCCTC
Organism: Podarcis siculus; assembly: GCA_034642415.1. NCBI lineage: Eukaryota > Metazoa > Chordata > Lepidosauria > Squamata > Lacertidae > Podarcis > Podarcis siculus. Next base: position 452,149 of record JAXCMG010000125.1, on the reverse strand, counting down.
ATGTGTTCCATAGGCGATGCTTCTGGCCAAAGATATCCGCGACCGAGAGCGTGGGGGCCGGGCTGAGATCGGGGTGGTGGAGGGCGAGGTGGAAGACGCCAGTCCAGACTTGATGAAGGTGATGGAGAACGAGCTTGGGGAGAGGTTGCAGGAAATCCAGCCTGCCATTCCTGATGAGGTGGTGGATCAGCAGCGGAAGACAAACGTCTCACTCTATCGGTAGGTCAATAAGACTTCCCTTTTGCATGCGAAGCTCAGTGGCAGTTGTCACTGATGCAGCAGGGGAGTGAAAGAGGTACCGTATTTTTTGCTCTATAAGACTCACTTTTTCCCTCCTAAAAAGTAAGGGGAATGTGTGTGCATCTTATGGAGCGAATGCAGGCTGCACAGCTATCACAGAAGCCAGAACAGCAAGAGGGATTGCTGCTTTCACTGCGCAGCGATCCCTCTTGCTGTTCTGGCTTCTGAGATTCAGAATATTTTTTTTCTTGTTTTCCTCCTCCAAAAACTAGGTGCGTCTTGTGGTCTGGTGCGTCTTATAGAGCGAAAAATACGGTATTTAGTGCTCATAGAATAGACTGAAAGAAGGAAAATAAGGTTGCCCCTTTTGCTTTCAAAAATCTCACCTGCTAGCAGAGCTAGGAAAAGGGCACATTTTGGAAGCTGCTGGGTCATGCACAAAAGAAGGGGGGAAGGAAAGAGGTGGGCAGCCCCCCCCCACAAGGAAGCGATAAGAAGAGGCAAAGCCTCAACATGGTACTGAGATCAGTCTTTATGAATAGTAATAGTCTCAATGTGATCTGGTTGACCGAAGCAAATAAGTGATGGTTCCCTTGGGTGCTGGCAAGTCTTTGGGTGGATTCACGCAAACATGTTCATCACTCAATGACTTGACCATTCCATGATTTGCAGCAGAATGTGTGAAAAAGCATTGCGATGTGGTGGTGTGATATTTGATGTGATGGCTGTCCTTCACATATGTGCCATCTGTTAAGTTGTGGGTGAACATATCAGACGACACAGTGATTCTTCAAACAGCTCTTGTTTATTCACAGGCCAGGACAGAACTGAACTGAAGGGCTCAGTCAGCCTGCTTATATAAAGCTCCAGTACAACGTAACTGTAGCAACTTTCTAAAACTATCCAATCACTGAACGTCACTTTCGATCCTTCATTTGCATAACTATCTACAGTATCCCCCTGCTGGCCCAGGGTGAGAACTTCAGTACATAACACCATCAGTTGGTATTGCAGCTATCGAATGATGAACATGAAAACATGAATTCACTTGAGGAGGGACAGGGACTTGAAGGGGAATGAGTAAAATTTTAGGGGGACTTTAGAGGAAATGTTTGGGGGAGTTGGCCAATCTGTCAAACTCAGAAGCGAAAGAGCAGACAAAACTCTCTTCCTCCCTCCCTCTTGTCTCTCTTCTAGTGTCTCGGACTCCGGAGGGAAAATGCAAGTTACAGAAGAAGCCAAACGGCCCCTCATTCAGGATATGCTGAGCCATGACGTAAGTCCGAAATGGAGATCTGCGTTCTTCAGGGGCCTTGGTGTGGTGTAGTGGTTAAGAGCGGTGGACTTGTAATCTGGTGAACTGGGTTCGCTTCCCCGCTCCTCCACATGCAGCTGCTGGGTGACCTTGGGCCAGTCACACTTCTCTGAAGTCTCTCAGCCTCACTCACCTCACAGAGTGTTTGTTGTGGGGGAGGAAGGGAAAGGAGAATGTTAGCCGCTTTGAGACTCCTTCGGGTGGTGATAAAGCGGGGTATCAAATCCACACTCTTCTTCTTCTAATGCCCATGTTAAAAACCAAGCCTGTAGCTGTTAGGGGTGTTTGAGAAATCAGTCAGAAACAGAAATAGAAATTGCTTTGATTCATGTGTTCCTTGGAGGTCAGGACAGAAACCATGCAAGCAAAAGTGAGTGGTTTCGCTGCAGGTTTTTTAGCCTGCAAACATTACATAAACAATTGTGTTGTTTTCTGTATTTCCCTTCCACTGAAATTTATTTGGTTAAGCAATGTAGGTTATAGCAGAAGCCAAGCTGTAGCCCAACTGACACAGTGCTGGTCACAATAAACTCAGGATGGAAGAGAAATCGCTGCCTCTTTGCACCCCTAGCAGCTGCAATCCACAAACCGTTTACACTGAGATTGCTGTAATTCTACGGAATAAATCACTTGTGGTTACAACCTTGTACAGGCAACTTCCCATTCACGCATGGGTTGCGTTCCAGGTCATTGGTGGGTTGCGCATACGCCTGCCCCATCCTGTCCTTGCCCCTGCACCTTCCAGGACCGAAAACAGTGTGAGTGTCAGCGGTTGCACACGCCTTGAATGTGTGCAAAATGGGAGCTGCCTGTACTCAATTCTGAGTACATGTTCTTGGAAACATTTGCTGAAACCTATAAATGGCTCTCACACACCACAATTCTTTCCCTCAAAGAATTCTGGGCACTGTAGTTTATTAATGATTGCTGGAAATTGCCATTTGTAAACTGCAGTGCCCAGACTTATCGGAAAGAATGTCTTTTGCGTGTGCTTTCATAGTGTTTGCACAGCCCCAGTATACTCTACTACAGTGGTGTCCAAACTTTTTTCAAAGAGGGCCAGATTTGATAATAATAATAATTTATTATCTATACCCCGCCCATCTGGCTGAGTTTCCCCAGCCACTCTGGGCGGCTTCCAACTGAATATTAAAAACAATACAGCATTAGACATTAAAAACTTCCCTAAACAGGGCTGCCTTCAGATGTCTTTTAAAGATAGGATAGCTGCTTATTTCCTTCACATCTGAAGGGAGGGTGTTCCACAGGGTGGGCGCCACTACCGAGAAGGCCCTCTGTCTGGTTCCCTGTAACCTCGCTTCTTGCAATGAGGGAACCGCCAGAAGGCCCTTGGAGCTGGACATCAGCGTCCAGGCAGAACGATGGGGGTGGAGACGCTCCTTCAGGTATACTGGGCTGAGGCCGTTTAGGGCTTTAAAGGTCAGCACCAACACTTTGAATTGTGCTCGGAAACGTACTGGGAGCCAATGCAGATCTCTCAGAACCGGTGTTATGTGGTCTCGGCGGCCACTCCCAGTCACCAATCTAGCTGCCACATTCTGGCTTAGTTGTAGTTTCCAGGTCACCTTCAAAGGTAGTGAAGATAAAGTGAAGGGCCGTGAGGGCTAACCAAAGTTGTTGAACTTTTTATGAATTTACCCCACATTTGGTGAGCTTTTTTTTAGGATTGAAGTTGTTGAGCAATAAACCGACCCCAGGAAATAAACTGACCGGTGGGCCGAATTAGGCCCCCAAACAGGCTTTGGACATGCCTGCTCCACTATCAGACCACATGTAAATCTGCCACATGTGTTTCTTTTACTTTCCCCACCTGCTGGCCATAAGACGTGGCTGGCATTCAGAAGCCACATGTGAACTGACTAGCCAGCAATCTGAGATAGCTGGTCTAGAGTGGCAGCTGTTGGCCATTGTCATGAGCATAAGATTGCCTCTCCCAACATTTTTATTTTTTTAAATCTTGTCTCGATTCTCTTCCCCTGTCATCAGCCTCAGGTTGAGACATTCCTCTTGCCTGTTTACGTAAGAGGTGGGTGGGGAACCAAGGATTTATAGTTTTCGCCCATTTTACACAGAAACACATGAAACCAATCGGGGAGCTGCGAGAAATTCTTCCTGTGCTAATCATAAACTTCTCATTTGTGCCTTAGGACTGCTACATTCTGGATCACGGCGGGATGAAAATCTACGTCTGGAAGGGCAAAGGAGCCTCTAAGATGGAGAAGCAAACAGCCATGTCTAAGGCCTTGGTACGGCACGAGAATTCAGCTAAGCTGCAATTTTGTTATAATTTTAAATGCCCCAGTTGTATGAGAAATGGGAAATGCAGAGACAGAAAGATGTGTATATAATTCTTTAAAAAACACAAGGTTGGAAGGTGAACCAGTTTTGCATGTTCCAATTTACCAGGGACTGCCTCTGTTTTCTAGTATTTGTCACTATCCTTATTTAGCCTTTTGGAGGATATGTGGAAGATGCCTTTAAGGAGCTTTTGTTAGGGTGCGCTAACTTCCCTTCCAGCCGCCCCATCCTCTTGCTGCTGCCAGTAATTGCTTAACATGGTTGTCAAACCACCATAAAACACACAGCCTGACTGCAGTTGCTGTGGCTTATTTGAGGCCTGTTGGCAGAAACGGAAGATTTACTGGGATTGTTATTCTTCCCCCAAGCTCAGTTTTTAATAAGCTGTAGAACCACATTTAGCCGACAGTCCTGAGTTTCACTGTCCCTGCTGTAAATCTATTTTTCACTTTTATGTCCCCACCTTTACATTTATGTCCAAGGAATTCAGTGTGGCACGGGTGCGTCTCTCGCTCCCAATTTTATCCTCACAACAACACTGTGAGGAGATGAATTAGGCTGAGAGATGGTGACTGGGGATTTGGAGCCTGGTCTCCCAGTTCCTGGGGATGCGGGTGGCGCTGTGGGTTAAACCACAGAGCCTGGGACTTGCCAATCAGAAGGTTGGCAGTTCAAATCCCCGTGACGGGGTGAGCCCCCGTTGCTCGGTCCCTGCTCCTGCCCACCTAGGAGTTCGAAAGCATGTCAAAGTGCAAGTAGATAAATAGGTACCGCTCCAGCGGGAAGGTAAACGGCGTTTCCGTGCGCTGCTCTGGTTCACCAGAAGCGGCTTAGTCATGCTGGCCACATGACCCAGAAGCTGTACGCCGGCTCCCTTGGCCAATAAAGCGAGATGAGCGCTGCAACCCCAGAGTCGGTCACGACTGGACCTAATGGTCAGGGTCCCTTTACCTTTACCTTACATCCCAGTTCCTAGTCCAACATCACACTGGCTTTTTTCCAGTAGCAACATGCTGAAGGCTGCAGAGGAAACCTGCACTAGAGGCAGGACCCAAAGCCTATCCTTCCTTCCTTGCTTGCTTGTTCGCTACAGGAATTCGTTCAGATGAAAGGCTACCCTCTGAGCACTAACCTGGAGACGGTTCATGATGGGGCAGAGTCAGCCATGTTCAAGCAGCTGTTCAAGAAATGGACAGTCCAGGACCAGACTGTGGGGCTAGGAAGAACCTACAACGTTGGCAAAATTGGTAAGGATGTGCAGAGACATGCCTGGCTGTCCTTTGGGCAATTGGAAAGGAGCTGCATAGACACCTCCCTCTCCATCCCTGGTTCAGGCCAATTCTGGTTTGCATTCTGTCATTCCCAGTTGCCATTGTCTGGAGGCGCAGGTCAATTCTGTGTCCAGGGGAGCTGTCTACCAGCTCCATCTGGTACGCAGGCTGAGACCCTTCCTGCCCACAGACTGTCTTGCCAGAGTGGTGCATGCTCTAGTTATCTTCCGCTTGGACTACTGCAATGTGCTCTATGTGGGGCTAGCTTTGAAGGTGACCCAGAAACTACTATTAATTCAGAATGCGGCAGCTAGACTGGTGACTGGGAGTGGCCACCTGAAAGACTTACATTGGCTCCCTGTACGTTTCTGAGCACAATTCAAAGTGTTGGTGCTGACTTTTAAAGCCCTAAATGGCCTTGACCCAGTATACCTGAAGGAGCGTCTTCACCCCCATCGTTCTGCCTGGACACTGAAGTCCAGCTCTGAGGGCCTTCTAGCAGTTCCCTCACTGAGAGAAGTGAGGTTACAGGGAACCAGGCAGAGGGCCTTCTCAGTAGTGGCGTCCACCCTGTGGAACACCCTCCCATCAGACGTCAAGGCAATAAGCAACTATCTGACTTTTAGAAGACATCTGAAAGCAGCCCTGCTTAGGGAAGTTTTTAATGTTTGATTATTGTGTTTTTAATGTTCTGTTGGGAACTGCCCAGAGTGGCTGGGGAAACCCAGCTGGATGGGTGGAGTATAAATAATAAAATATCATTATTATTATGATTAGCAACTTTAGGTTTTCAGCAATTTTGGCCAAGAGGTTGCAATTTCTCCTAGCCTTGTTGCGACCCTTGTACTTGTCTCCAGGCCCAAGGGATCATGCACCCCACTTGGCAAAACCTGGTTCTGATGGATGCCAGCTGCTTCCTCCCTTTGACAGATGTTTCCTTTCCAGCTAAGGTCGCCCAAGAGAAATTTGATGCCACCCTCTTGCACGCCCGACCAGAGTTGGCAGCCCAGGAGAGAATGGTGGATAGCGGGGAAGGAAAAGTGGAGGTAAGAGTTATGAGCCCCAATCCCAGAATGGAAGCTGGATTTCTTGTTGACTTTCTAGTGAGTACAGTGGTAGAAGAAGAAGAGGAGGAGGAGGAGTTTGGATTTGATATCCTGCTTTATCACTACCCGAAGGAGTCTCAAAGCGGCTAACATTCTCCTTTCCCTTCCTCCCCCACAACAAACACTCTGTGAGGTGCGTGAGGCTGAGAGACTTCAAAGAAGTGTGACTGACCCAAGGTCACCCAGCAGCTGCATGTGGAGGAGCGGGGAAGCGAACCCAGTTCACCAGATTACGAGTCCACCGCTCTTAACCACTACACCACACTGCCTCTTGGTACCTCAGGTTACGAATTTAATTCATTCCGGAGGGCCATTTTGTTATTATTAATTAAATTTTATTTAACATAATTATCACAAAATACAAGCAAAATGCATACAAATACATATACATATATTTTTCAGATAAGCGCACATATATAAAAAAGAACAAAAAAGAAAAAAGGAAGAAAAGAAAAAGAAAAAGAAAAAATAAGAAGAAAAATTGGAAGAATTTCTTTCCAATTTATTCTACAAATATCCCGGAGGTCCATTCTTAACTCACAACTGTTCTTAACCCGAGGCGCGCTTTCGCTAATGGGGCCTCCTGCTGCCGCCTTGCCGCCGGCATGCGATTTCCGTTCTCATCCTGGGGCAAAGTTTGTAACCCGAGGTACTACCTCCGGGTTAGCGGAGTTTGAACCCAAGGTGTTTGTAACCCGAGGTACCACTGTACAGGTGCCCCACATTTGCATACAATATTTTTCTCTTCTTTTATATTTCCAAAATATCACACTAGCACAGAGGTGATTGATATGCTCCAGTAGTGAATGATTGTGGTACTCTGATACTGGAAGTGAGGTTGGGCGAGTCACAGTCACCTTGGCTGCCATTGGCTTAGCTCAGGCATAGGCCCTCCAGATGTTTGGGACTACAATTCCCATCATCCTTGACCAGTGGTCCTGTTAGCTAGGGATGATGGGAAATGTAGTCCCAAACATCTGGAGGGCCGGAGTTTGCCTATGCCTGGCTTAGCTGCTGTGATGTCACACAGAGGGGTCTGGCAGCCTAAGGCTTAGCAACGGGAGAGGAGGGGATTTGCAAAGCCTTAGATGTCATTAGCAACAAACTGCTGAAAACTTGCTGTTTAGGAATGCGAATAGCATTCATCTGTAATGTTTCTACCATTTTGCTTTTGCACCCTTCCCCCGAGTTTCTACAAAAGTTTTTTTTAAAAAATAATACCGTATTTTTTGCACCATAACACTCACTTTTTTCCTCCTAGAAAGGGGAAATGTCTGTGTGTGTTATGGAGCGAATGCCTGCGGGTGGCGGGGGGGGGATCTTCTGCAGTCGTGAGCAGAGGATCCATGGTTCCCCTTCCTTCCCTCCTCCTTGGTTACAAAGCATGGATCCACATGGATCCTCAGGATTTTTGCATTGGGCTACTCCAAACTCACTGTCAGATCACATGTCTGTGGCCACAGCATGAACCACAAAAATCATATATCCACTATTTCATTTAGAATATTTTTTTTCTTGTTTTCCTCCTCTAAAAACTACGTGCGACTTATGGTCAGGTGCGTGTTATAGAGCGAAAAATACGGTAATTGCAATTTCATGGCAGGAAAAGGCAATTCCGCAGCTAGAGATGTTCAGAGTAGGAAAAACTGCATTGTTGTCTTAATTGGCACCATATAATCTGGGTACAGAATGCGATGGTTTAGCTCTTAGGAGTTGATGTTCCTTGGAATTTATTTTGTGTTCATTCACAAGAGCTGGGATGCTGGAAGTGTGAAATCTACAGTAAAAGGTAAAGGTAAAGGGACCCCTAACCATTAGGTCCAGTCGTGGCCAACTCTGGGGTTGCGGCGCTCATCTCGCTTTATTGGCCTAGGAAGCCAGCGTTTCCAACACGTACAGCATGACTAAGCCACTTCTAGCGAACAGAGCAGCGTACAGAAACGCCATTTACCTTCCAGCTGGAGTGGTACCTATTTATCTACTTGCACTTTGACGTGCTTTTGAACTGCAAGGTTGGCAGGAGCAGGGACCGAGCAATGGGAGCTCACCCCGTCGCAGGGATTCGAACCGCCGAACTTCTGATCGGCAACTCCTAGGCTCTGTGGTTTAGACCACAGCACCACCCGAAATCTACAGTATGCCTGCTCAAAAGTATCTTTGTGTGCAGCACAAGATGTAATGAAGGAAACACAGGGATCCCAATCCTGCGCTTAACTTGTCCAGTGTTTCTGGGGAGAATTGGTGGGCAGAAGAAGAGGTGCTTATCCTTATCCCTGCTCACGGATTCTGCTTTGCAAATGCCACTGTCAGCTATTTTTAATTCCCCCGCTTCCACTGCCCGCTGCCATGTCAGCTGGTGAAACTAGGAGCGAGCTTGGCCGGAAAAGCAGTGGTGTGCCAGCACCAGAGGGATAATGTGTTGCTTCTACCTGTTCACCTGCCATGAGTCCCCTTGCCCTACATTTCAATTAAACTCAGCAGAACAAGTGTTAAGGTAGCAGTGAAAAGGATCTGTCAGTTGTGGTTCTCCGGGCTTCCATTTTTTCCAGTCTTAAATTCAGTTCTCCACATTTAATGCAGCAATTTGCATTTTAAAAAATAATCCTCATGAAAATTCATCAGCATTTTAGTGCAAATTTCTCCAAATAAATAAATTTTTGTATGCCGCTTTTACTATTGTCCATATTGTCACAAGCATGTCCTCCCTAATTTTATGCATTTTTGCATGCTACCTTCGCTAATCATCTTTATTACAGTATATGTAATTGAATCTATCGTCTTTGATAAAATGTGTGCTGAAATACGAATTTTTGTGCAGTTTTCTTTTTAAAAAAGCAGCTAAATGCCCAAATATGGGCCAGCAATAGGTTGATTAACCATTCCCTAGGTTATGACTGCACATTTGCTGAGACAACAACTAGTTCCACCCTCTGTTTTGTTATCTCCAGGTCTGGAGGGTTGAGAACCTGGAGCTGGTGCCAGTGGACCATCGATGGCATGGATTCTTCTACGGTGGAGACTGCTACTTAGTCCTGTACACCTATGAGGTCAACAGGAAACCTCATTACATCTTGTACATTTGGCAGGTAAGTGAAGAGCTTCAGATGAGGACTCTTGGGTTGGGGCAACTGGCTAAAAGGTTTTAAAATGTTTTAAACGGTTCTAATTTTGGTTCCTTTCTTGTTTTGGTCAGGTTGATGTTGGTTAAATGTTTAGTTGGGGTTGGCAGTTATTTTAATTTGGGTATAACTGTAAACTGGTTGTTGTTGTTGTTCTTGTTGTTGTTGTTTTCTATTGATTTATTGGCTTGTTTGTTGCTCATATAGGATATTTTGTTTTTTAATGTTTGATGCTCTGTTGTGTTTTAAGCCGCCCAGAGTGGCTTGCAAAACCCAGCAAGATGGGCAGGATATAAATTTAAAAATTCTTATTATTATTACAGTCTCTTCTTCTAACTTCCAAACAGCTGTGTTTTCCATGTCTTTCCAGAGCTCAGAACTCAGCCTTCTGTCTCTCAGTTAGGCCATGCCTTGCAGATCCTATGAGAGATTTACCTTCTCCATTTTACCTGTTCTCTTAAGCAGAGAAGAAGCACTCTAACACTCTATTCAACTGAGCAGTGTTCACAGTGGATTCTAAAACACAGTCATCTTGCTTCCCATAAAATGAAGTCTCTCCTTCACTATTTCCCTCCCATGTGACCAACCTTAACTAATCATATGAGAATCGCTGTTGTTGTTGTTGTTTAGTCGTTTAGTCGTGTCCGACTCTTCGTGACCCCATGGACCAGAGCACGCCAGGCACTCCTGTCTTCTACTGCCTCCCGCAGTTTGGTCAGACTCATGCTGGTAGCTTTGAGAACACTGTCCAACCATCTCTTCCTCTGTCGTCCCCTTCTCCTTCTGCCCTCCATCTTTCCCAACATCAGGGTCTTTTCCAGGGAGTCTTCTCTTCTCATGAGGTGGCCAAAGTATTGGAGCCTCAGCTTCACAATCTGTCCTTCCAGTGAGCACTCAGGGCTGATTTCCATCAGAATGGAGAGGTTTGATCTTCTTGCAGTCCATGGGACTCTCAAGAGTCTCCTCCAGCACCAGAATTCAAAAGCATCCATTCTTTGGCGATCAGCCTTCTTTATGGTCCAGCTCTCACTTCCATACATCACGACTGGGAAAACCATAGCTTTAACTATACAGACCTTTGTTGGCAAGGTGATGTCTCTGAGAACCGCTAGAGAACGCTATAGAATTCAGTTACCAACCAATCAAATTTAAACCCATAGCAATGCACACAAGCACTTTCAATTTCAGTGAATTCAATTACTGCACTCAACAGGGACGCCATGCCACGGTGGACGAGCTTGCGGCTTCCGCCTGCCATGCAGTGGAGCTGGATCAGCAGTACAACGGGGAGCCTGTGCAGGTGCGGCTGAACATGGGCAAAGAACCGCGCCACTTCTTGGCCATCTTCAAAGGCAAGCTTGTCTTCTTTGAGGTATGGAGGAGGATTAAGGAGCACCATGGAAAATCACAAACTGAATTCCCCAGGCGTCAGGCCTGTTACAGCTAAGCGTGTTGCTGCAGCTTAGAAGCAAGGATCCCGGGACCCTCCAGAATTGTTGGGACTTCACATCCCATAATCCTGAGCCCAATGGTTGGGGGTGATGGGACCTGTAGGGTCACAGGTTCCCCATCCCTGCTGTACCTGCTCAAGGCCATTGTGAGTCACAGCCAGATTCTCCCTGAACACAAACTCGTTGCCCTTCTGGTATATTCTGAGGGGCAAAAGTCAGGAGCGAAGGCGGAGACCAGAACCCAGGTTCCCTGATGTCTCAGTGGAACAGTCTGTCCTTGGGTCTTATTCTTGTCACTTATAGCAGCCAAGATGGGAAGGGCATAGAGTGACACCACAGTTCATTCCTTGTTGGAGCTTCCTTTCTTTGAATAAATATGGAAGCTTGTCTCTGTCATCCCTGCTGTAAGAAAAGCGAAGAGGGTGGCAGGGAGTCCTAGATACTCGAGGAATCACGTCAACCATGCAGAATCAGGCACCAGCTTTGGCTTTTCATGTTTTTCCCTTTCTCCCGCCTTTCCTTAAAAAAGGAAAAAAAGAGAGATTATAGTCCTCATTGTACAAGCAATGTCTTCTGAAAGTTGAAAAAAACAAATGGAGACTGGATTTCAATGGCTTTGGAATAGGGATTCCCACAATCTCACAGTTTTGACAGTCCTGCCCTTCATCTGCTGATGTCTCTGTTGTTCCTTGTCCTTACCTGATTGCCAAAATATTCCAAATTCTAGTGTTACAGCCACTCTGGCTGACCAATATATTTTTTACTCTGCTCTGGGTGATATATATATATATATATATATATATATATATATATATATAATCTCACACCTGGATAAGGATCAGCTAACCAATTTTTTTTGCTGTTGACACCAACTGGGGTAGCTACCCTCTCGTGGGGATCATATGGTCCAGACATTCATTTAATGAGTACCTGGAACTAGGCTTTTAGTGGGGTAGCATCCATGCCTTGAGATATTCTTCACCTCAAAGTTGGATGGTGTCAACAATTTGTTCTTTTAGCTGCCCCCTTAAGCCTTTTTAAAAAAAAATCCAATCAGGCATTTTCAAGGCAGCATTGCTGAATATTGTTCTTATTGGTTTTACAGGTTTTACAGATATTAACTGAATCATGGGTTAGAAAGGCATTTCATTTCCTTCACAAACTGGCAATTAGGACCAAATATGTCACCAGCTGGTATCTGCAGAATCAGTGATGAAGAATCCCATTTATACAAATGAAATCTTTTGATCCAGGCAGGTGTCAGATTCAGCAGCAGATTAAATACTTGTTCTGAGGCTTCCCTGCTAATGATGAATTTATCAATATTCAGAAGTGCGTGGAAAAGGTGGTAGTGAAACGTATCTGAACTCCCAGTAGTCTAGTGAGTCTGCCTCCAGAAATATTTGTGCGCCTGTTTAATAGGATGGGAAAGAGGAAGTGTTTCAATAGGTGTTGGTCAAAGGCAGTGCTTTTTTTCTTAAAAAAAAAAGTTTATGGGTACTCTAATTTTCCTACTCATATTGAAATACTGCTCCTCTAAGAAGTCAAACATAGATTGACAATATGTTTAGGGGTATGCCTGCCCCCAGAAAAAAAAGCACTGGTCACAGGTATTGATCTCAGAGGTGGTTTTGCCTTTGCCTTAAGTATTTAACTCAGGTCCCAGCTAGAAGCTTCTCATTGAAAATACTTGTCTGGTGCATGGTTGAAAAGTGATAGTCCCAGACCTTTGCCCCTCCAGCTTCTTTCCCAGTAGATGTGCATTTTGTAAATTTTCACCTGTATAGCCAGTGAGGCCATCAGGGTAGGACTCTGGGGTAGGAGACCAGAGGCCCAGTCAGGAGAACGAAGGAATAAATATTACCATCTAATCCAGGGGTAGGCAACCTAAGGCCCGTGGGCTGGATGAGGCCCAATCACCTTCTCTTTTAAAAATTTATTTTTAAAAATTATTAGGAATTTGAACAAAACATATTATCTTAAAACATATCAGCCTTAATTCCCCCCACCCCCCCCATAAAACGACCCACCCTCCCCCCCGACTTCCCTCAGCTCCAATCTCTAGTTTCTCTACAGATACTATTCTCTGCATGTTACAAAATTGTATAAATCCTTAATTTATCTGACTGGTTTCTGTCAATAAAAAGTTTGTGAGTGTTTATTCAAAGCCTGCCAAGGAGTCCAGTTCACTTTGTTGCTTTGCCCAATTACCTTCTCAATCTAAATGCATCTCTGGGTTATTTGTGGGACATAGGAATTAGTTCTACTTCTTCTCCCCCCCCCCAAAAAAAATACAGTCCGGCCCCCCACAAGGTCTGAGGGACGGTGGACCGGCCCCCTGCTGAAAAAGGTTGCTGACCCCTGATCTAATCCATCACCGCTGCTGTAAGGCCGTTAAGGTTACTTAGGTGAGCCTTGCCACTGTACACAGCATCGCTCCAGTCGCGTTGTTAGGTTAGCAGCAATGTTGGTTTGTTGTTCTGCCCTACCCTCCCTTGGTCTTTAGGGCGGGACATCCAGGAAAGGCAGGAGCGAAGCGGAACCACCAGTGCGGCTCTTCCAGATCCGTGGAACGGACAGCTCCAACACGAAGGCGGTAGAAGTGCCGTCTGTGGCTGCCTCTCTCAATTCCAACGATGTCTTCTTGCTGAAGACCCAGACGGACCATTACTTGTGGTATGGCAAGGTGAGGCGAGGAAAGGCGGCTCGGAGCAGGGAGGAGGGCAAACTCAAGCAGGGGGGTGGGTGGGAATCCAGAACCCCACCATCCATTGCATTTCAAACAGGCCGCCACAGGGGCATCCCACCAGAAAGCTTTTTACATGGACAGGTGGGTGTCGGAATTAAGAAAAGAAAAATGGGTGAGACCAAATGTGTGGTATAGAATTTGGACTCCTTGCAGTGGCAGGGGAACCTTCAACTTTCATTAAAAACAGCAGAGTGGTCCCAAGTCTCTGTCTTTCATGGCTGTGAAAGATAACTTTGAAATGTGTGACTTATTATTATTATTTTTATTTTTATTACCCCACCCATCTGGGTTTTCCCAGCCAATCTGGGTGGCTCCCAACAGAATTTTAAAAGCACAATAAAACATAAATCATTACAAAAATTCTGTAAACAGGGTTGCCTTCAGATGTCTTCTAAAAGCCATATAGTTGTTTATTTCCTTGACATCTGATGGGAGGGCATTCCACAGGGCGGGTGCCACCACCGAGAAGGCCCTCTGCCTGGTTCCCTGTAACTTCGCTTCTCACAGTGAGGGAACCGCCAGAAGGCCCTCGGAGCTGGACCTCAGTGTCTGAGATGAACGATGGGGGTGGAGACGCTCCTTCAGGTATATTGGGTCAAGGCCATTTAGGGCTTTAAAAGTCAGCACCAACTCTTGAATTGTGCTCTGAAACGTACTAACGTAGGAATAAATTTCAAAAGCATTTCAGCTATGGTATGCTATGCGGATTTTGGCACACAGAGTAGCAGCTTAAAATTAAATAGAGAAAGGAAGTCACAAGCCCCCCGTGACTGTAGAGGGCACTTTGAGAAATTGCACATGGCCCGGAACACAGAACTAGGATTATCACGAAGCAGAGTGCAGCAGTTGCCTAGGGCAGCACATTCCAGAGGAAGAGCACCCTACCTATATATATCTCAAAGGTGATAAAGCACACATTTTGCATGCACGAGGTCCCAGATTCAATCTGTTTCAGCTCCAGGTAGGTTTACAAAAGACTCCGGTCTAAAACCCCGGGAGAGCCACTGTCATCCAGTTTAGGGTAGCCAATACAGAGCTAGATGGACCAGGGGGCTGACTCTGTATAAGGAAACTTCTTCTATTCCTAGAACATTTCTTTGCAGTGGCTGCATTTTCATTTATGAGGACAAGCCATAACAACTCTTGGGCTACAATAGAAACATCTCACTTGGAAGCTTTTGCTTCCACTTTAGATTAAATGCTGCTTTGTGTGATGTCACAACCCAGGCAAACCAGGGTTAATCTTACCTATGGTTTGTCAAAACCGGTCACATCAGAAGAGGGGGATGTGTGTAACCCTGATGGCTTGCTACAGCTTGTTCTTATCATGCTAAACCAGGGTGTAGTGTTACGTGCAAACACAGCCTGTGCGGCCCTTTTTATGGAAGGGGGCAAGATTTTTGACTTCTAGCTCCAAGTGCAGAAGTACATAAGGCCTGTACCGCCCAGATAGCTCACAGCGAAATGTTTGGTGTCTTGTCAAGTAGTAGACCAGTATGAAGTAAGCAGCACATAAGCGGCATACAAAACACTACCAAACCATTCTACGTTTTAAAACTTATATTAATAATCCAAAAATTGTGAGAACAAGGTACAGGATGTACTACAGAAGCCACAAACAGAAAACTTATTCAAAATTGTGTCCAAAAGGAAGATTCAGTCTTTAAAGTTCCTTTAGCCAGGCTCCTGTAGATATCAATGAAGATAAGTTTGATCAAACCAAGTGTTGGCGATGTTACGTTCAAGGGTTAGATATCAATGAAGATAAGTTTGATCAAACGAAGTGTCAGTGATGTTACGCACGAAAGTTTGTCACCTGTTTCACCCGTGAAGAGTATCAGGCTTCTTCAGTAAATTCTCTCTCACGGTTTTGATATATTTATAAACATTCAAGTCCATATATTACATTCCTTCTTGGCTTAAGCTACAATATTTAATTTCTTTCTTCAGGAAATTCTCCCTCAAGATTTTGGTGTATTTACATACATTCAACTTCATATGCTCAGTCTTTCTTGACTTAAGCATTTATTCTTTGTGTTTCCCATGGTGTCTTGTCAAGACATGACTGCAGGTGTCCCCTTACACCAAATTTTTTCAAGATTGTTTCGTAGCCCACCTAGATGTGGGTCAGCAAGCTGCCCTTCCACTTGCAATGCTTTACCTCTGTGGGTTTTCATTCCAGGGTTCCAGTGGCGATGAACGGGAAATGGCCAAGGAGCTGGCCACCACCCTTTGCAACGGGATTCAGGAGATGGTAGCAGAAGGGCAGGAGCCCCCCGAGTTTTGGGAGCTGCTTGGAGGCAAAACCCCCTATGCAAGTGAGAAAAGGTACTTGCGCCCTGTCCCTAAACTCTAGTACTTGCTTGTGTATCTGGGTGCTTCTAGGCAGAGGGCTTAAATATTGCAAGCAGGTGTTCGGATATCACAAAGTAATATTCACAGTAAGGGTGAATCTGGATTAAATGGGGCAGGGGGAAGGTATGGGTTGGTATTTTGATAGTAATGATATCATAGGGATGCTGTGAGAAACTTGCATGCATTGATCCCATAATAAACACCCACCTGGAAGCACCCTCTGTCCCCAACATTAGCGTCCCAGAATCGTAGGGTTAGAAGGGACCCCCAAAGCGTCATCTAGCAAAATTCCCTGCAATGCAGGAATCACAGATGAAGAATTATCTAGAGAGGTAGACTCAACTAGCGCCTACTTCTAAGAGCTTTTCAACAACCCAGGCTTTAAAGCCAGTGTGATGTAGTGGTTAAGAGCAGTGGACTTGTAATCTGGTGAACCAGGTTCGAGTCTCCGCTCCTCCACATGCAGCTGCTGGGTGACCTTGGGCCAGTCACACTTCTCTCTCAGCCCCACTCACCTCACAGAGTGTTTGTTGTGGGCAAGGAAGGGAAAGGAGATTGTTAGCCGCTTTGAGACTCCTAAGGGTAGTGATTAAGCGGGATATCAAATCCAAACTCTTCTTCTTCTATACATATTATGCTTTTATTAGGCTTTTTAAAAACAAACAAACAAACACTATTGGGTTGTGATTACTTTTACTGCTATTATTTTTTTATTGCAGTGCTGAAATACTTTTGCATCATAAAGTCTGTGCATTGATTGTTAATGGCAGACGTAAGTCACCTTGGCAATATGCTATATTGAAGGGCAGCAGAGAAGCAAGTAAAATTAAAATAATAAATAAAGGGATTAATAATCTTGGTCCACATC
This sequence comes from Podarcis siculus, assembly GCA_034642415.1. Taxonomy (NCBI): domain Eukaryota; kingdom Metazoa; phylum Chordata; class Lepidosauria; order Squamata; family Lacertidae; genus Podarcis; species Podarcis siculus. The sequence goes on along the minus strand of JAXCMG010000125.1, from coordinate 435,356 downwards.
TCCACATCCTTATAAGCACGTTGGAAGTGAGACCCACAAAGGACTTTCTCAAACAGTCTCTGTCTTACAGGCTGCAGGAAGAGGTCCCTGACCACCCTCCACGGCTCTTTGAATGCTCCAACAAGACCGGATGCTTTGTAGCCATTGAGATCACAGACTTTACCCAAGATGACCTCAGTGAAAGTGATGTGATGATGCTGGATACCTGGGACCAGGTGAGGCTGGGGCAGGAGAAGTACCGTCCTGAATTTCTTAGCCTCTCATTCTATGGTGACTGTGTGATTTAAAGTCTCTGGCTACTTCCTGTAATTCTTTCACTCTGTTTGAGTCTTAAGGAGTACAAGGCGGCCTCTTGAAGGTATGATTACTCTGTGGAGCAGGGAGCATGGAGCATTGGAGGCTTGCAGTACCTTAAAAATATTGTAGTTTGGAAAGGCTTAAAACGGAAAAGGTAAAGGACCCCTGACAATTGAGTCCAGTCATGAATGACTCTGGGGTTGCAGCGCTCATCTCGCTTTATTGGCTGAGAAAGCCGATGTTCTCTCTTAAAATGCATCTCTGGGTTATTTGTGGGGTCTGCCTGGTGTTTTTACATGAGTAGAATGTGTCATTTTATTTAAAATGCATCTCTGGGTTATTTGTGGGGCATAGGAATTCGGTCATTTTTTTTCTTTTTTAAAATGATTTTATTGTTATCATTCACTATAACACACCAAACAGAAAAGAAAACAAATTTCCATCACCACCAAACAAAAAAGAAAGGAATCAACTAATAGTCTTCAAACCATAAAATAAAAATGTTGGGTTTTTTTCCTGTCAAACAGACTTCCTGTCTATTCCTTATTACAGATTCTATATTATTTGTTCACTGCCATTACACAACTAGTTTTGTTCAAGTTTAATAACCCTTGGTCCATTCATAGGTTTTACACCATTCTTAAAACTGCTACTGAAATTATTCGAGGGCCCCCCCCCAAGGTCTGAGGGACAGTGGATCACTGAAAAAGTTTGCTGACCCCTGCCTTAGACTAAATCTAGACCTCTGAATGGGGGCAGAGCTTAGTCCCTGCGTGCTCCTTTTATCTACTATGATCAGGACAGATATTGTGTTGTCCTGCACAATCGCATCAACTTTTGCCGATAAATCACTAAAGTCTGGTTTCAGAAAAGCTTCCTAGTTCTGACTCCAGGGGTGGCTGTCATTGGACTCTAATTCCCATCTGTCCCAGCCAGTAGGGCCAATGGTCAACTGTCAAGAGTTGTGGCCCAACAACATCTGGAAAACCACAGGTTCCCTCGCTCTAATGCTCCCTGTTGCTCGAATGAGCAACTTCTGAATCATCGCTCTTCTCTTTCCCCAGATTTTCCTATGGATTGGCAAAGAAGCCAATGAGACGGAGAGGAAGGAGGCAGTGACGATGGCTCAGGAATACCTGCAGACCCACCCCAGCGGGAGGGAGACCGACACCCCCATCCTCATAATCAAGCAGGGTTTTGAGCCGCCCAACTTCACAGGCTGGTTCCTGGCTTGGGACCCATATCGGTGGAGTGTAAGTGGAAACCACGCCTGAACCAAATCACTTTTGTTTTCTAGAGATCTGGGGGTGATTTGTACCACGAGTGGAATTCAACAAATGAGTTTGGTCAGCAGAGGCCTGTGCGACAACTTCCACTTGCACAATAAGGCTTCTCCCCCTCCAAAATGCACCCCCTGAAATGGGCTCTGAGGCAGTCAGGAGAACCCCCAGAACAGTGTCTGGAAACTGAAAGGCTTGCGGTGACAGAACGATTGACAGTATGATGTTGAATTTCACCCCATGTGCCAAATTGACAGAGTTTGGCACATCCACTTTTTGAAATAAATAAAACAGATATAAGTTGGGTCCTTTGCTGAAACAAATACTGACAAATATTTGAAATCTGCAGTATGTCCAGTTTTGTCAATTAAGTTTTTGAATATGGAATTTCTCATATACCGTATTGTTCGCTCTATAAGACGCACCAGACCACAAGACGCACCTAGTTTTTGGAGGAGGAAAACAAGAAAAAAAAATATTCTGAATCTCAGAAGCCAGAACAGCAAGGGGGATCGCTACGCAGTGAAAGCAGCAATCCCTCTTGCTGTTCTGGCTTCTGGGATAGCTGCGCAGCCTGCATTTGCTCCATAAGACGCACACACATTTCCCCTTACTTTTTAGAAGGGAAAAAGTGAGTCTTATAGAGCAAAAAATACGGTAAATTTTGATTGTGAAATTTTACTGTAACATTCAAAATCCAAGTGCTTTGCAAGCTACTTTGGGGGATTGTTTTATTGTTTTCATTTCGGCAGGCATTCAGTTTGTACACTGTTGATTATCAGATACATCTGAACCACTGGGATACTGCGTGTCAGCTAAACCTCATGCATAACATCCTGAGCTCCTTTGAGAATATCCAGGCTATAGATGTGGAAGATCAATGCATTGACTGTGCAGTCTTAACCATGCCCACTCTGACTTCAGTTCTACTGAATTCCTGATAAGGACTTTGGTCTTATGCAAGTGGGTCATCTTAGTTCTCCATGTTTTTCCAAAGATTGGTTGCAACTCGATTCAAAACAGGTCTCGGGGAGAAATGCTTGGGAGTAAAACCCTGTTTTACTTCAAAGCACAGTAAGGTGCTATGGTGCCATAACCCTCTTATAGATAAGTGGTTTTTTTGAACCCTTGCAGGAAGGAAAGACATATGAGCAGCTGAAGAAGGAACTGGGAGATGCCAACAACATTGTCAGAATCACGGCTGTAAGTTGACGCTTTGGTTTCCCCAGTGAGAAACGAGGTCAGTGGCTAAGTAGGGGGAGAAATCTGGGTTCATAAAAAGTTAGAAAACTACCAGATCATGTTGTTTGTCCAATCTAACCCTGTATTATCTATTTCATGGGTAGGAAATCGTGAAGAAAAAGTGGGTGGGGCAGCAGACACTTACTTTTCCACAGCAGACAACATCCCAGCTGTGAAAAAGTCAGAGACTTCAATTCTGCACATGAACCTTCTATCTAGGCAAACAGGTTGCAGCCAGCTAAGTTCTATCTAGGTTGCAGCCAGCTAAGTTTTACTTAGAGTAGACCCACTGAACTTAATGTGCCCAAGTTAGCCATCTTGGTTAATTTCAATGGAACTACTCTGGGTAAGACTAGCACTGGCTACAACTAGTGTCTCAGGAAGAGAGTATTTCACATTGACTGTTGGTTAGGAAACAAAAATTAATACCTGGGACTTTCTGCATGCAAGGCATGAGTTATCTGTTGGACACAGTCAAAATTGAGCTAAAATTCTGCCTTCTCCTACTGCACCTCCAGCAGCATTGTGGCTGAGGCAAGGAAAACCCATCCTTTATGTACTTTTGGTACCCTGGTGGCTTTCTAAAGTAGTATGCCGTGACCAGAGGATGAGAAATTTATTAAATAATGGAAGGGTTCTCCCAAGCCCAATATTCCCACCGACAGAGGACCCTGCCCACTGTGCGTCTGCAAGATTCGCTACTCCTTCCATTCATTCTCTCCCCAAATCCAGAGAGAAACAGCCGAGTTACTCATTCTCTCCCGTGCAGTGAATCGCACAAAAACACAGGAGGTAGATTTCTCTGGTGTCAAATAAGTTCCTAGTCTTAAAAGTGCTTTCAGTTTTGCTTCCTCATAAGCATAGAATTTATTTATTAATTAAATGTCGCTATTTATTAAATTTCTGTATATAAGAAGCCTGTACAGTCGTACCTTGGCTCCTGAACACCTTGCGAGTCAAACGTTTTGGCTCCCAAACCTGGAAGTGAGTGTTCCAGTCTGCGAGTGTTCTTTGGAACCTGAATGTTCGACGCTGCTTCTGATTGGCTGCAGAAGCTTCCTGCAGCCAATCGGAAGCCGTGCCTTGATTTCCGAACGTTTTGGAAGTTGAACGGACTTCCGGAATGGATTCTGTTTGCCTTCCGAGGTACCACTGTATAGGGTCTGCTTCTACAGATGGCGTTTTAAAAACCTGCCCCTTTTCGGCTCAGGATCTGAATGGCGCATCCCTCACTCCAAGGCCTGGGACCTTGGACAGCAGCAACTGCCCTACCTACCCTCTAGAAGTCCTGCTGTCCAGCCAGGATGAGCTACCAGAAGATGTGGATCCTGCTAAGAAGGAGGCGAGTTGTTTGTTTTCTTGCATTTATATTTTCTTCCATCATAGGGACGCGGGTGGCGCTGTGATCTAAACCACAGAGCCTAGGGCTTGCCGATCAGAAGGTCGGCGGTGCGAATCCCCATGATGGGGTGAGCTCCCGTTGCTCGGTCGGTCCCTGCTCCTGCCAGCCTAGCAGTTCGAAAGCACGTCAAAGTGCAAGTAGATAAATAGGTACCACTCTGGCGGGAAGGTAAACGGTGTTTCCGTGCGCTGCTCTGGTTCCGCCAGATTAGTCCTGCTGGCCACATGACCCAGAAGCTGTCTGTGGACAAACGCCAGCTCCCTTGGCCTATAAGAGCGAGATGAGTGCAGCAACCACAGTCGTCCGCGACTGGACCTAACGGTCAGGGGTCCCTTTACCTTTACCTTTCTTCCATCAAGGACCTCAAGATGGCATTCCTGTGGGTTGCTAGGCTTTCACCCATCTAGACTCTTTAGCCTCAAGCTCCTTCAGTCCATAGCGTGGCATGAGGTCTGCTCTGCAGAACTTAAAGAAGAAGAAGAAGAAGAAGAGTTTGGATTTGATATCCCGCTTTATCACTACCCGAAGGAGTCTCAAAGCGGCTAACATTCTCCTTTCCCTTCCTCCCCCACAACAAACACTCTGTGAAGTGAGTGGGGCTGAGAGACTTCAGAGAAGTGTGACTGGCCCAAGGTCACCCAGCAGCTGCAAGTGGAGGAGCGGAGACACGGACCCAGTTCACCAGATTACGAGTCCACCACTCTTAACCACTACACCACACTGGCTCTCTAAACAGCAAGGCACATGCTTGAGCATGTAGGGATACCCTCCTTTCTTCCCTGGTGTTGCTTTTTAAAGGAAGTGGCTGGCAGGCAGCAACAGTGTGAGCAAATATGTCTGTCCTCCTTACTGGAGCATTCCAACAGAAAAAACCCTATAGCGCTAAAAGTCTGCGATCCACAGGTTGGGAAACACTGCAGGGAATAGAAGGCTAGAAGGCTAGAAGGCTAGAAATTTCATTCATACATGCATCCTGCTAGGGCTACCAATGATTGTACCACACAAACCTACATTTTGGAATTGGGGGCAGAATTCATTGTCTTAAGCTTTAAAAGGTAAGTTCCTAGAGGAGTGGATGAAATTTAAAGACTATTTAGCTATATATGCTAAGATAATTTAAACAGAAATACTTGCAAGTACCAGCTTGGCTTAGGATTTAAATATGTGAAGTTATAGAATAACATATCTAAAGTTAAAATGAAAAGAAAGAAATATGTTAATGGATTAAGTAAATTTTATGAGAAATTAGTTTTGGAAAACTGTTACAATGATATACACAGAAACTCAGCCAGGGGGATTCGAGGAAGTCACCTAACAATGTTAACAAAAGTGGAATTATTATAGTTAGGATTTATGTTTTGTTTGTTTGTTTATTTTTTATGTTATAAATTTGGAAAATTAATAAAAAATTTGGGGAAAAAATAAAAAAATGAAAGGTAAGTTCCCAGTCCTTTTGGCTGCGGAGGCAGGCTTCAAATGACATGGGCTATACTTGGCAAAATCGCTTAAGGCTTGTAACATGGCCAGACTCCAGTAGAGCTGAAGTTAGACCCACTCTCACAAATAGAAGATGGAGAGGCAAACTTCTTTCTCAACTGTACCGCTTCAGACTGCAGATAGGGACTTGCAGGACTAAATGTGTCTTCATATAAAACAAAACATAAAAAATACACCCCCCTTTGCACAGAAAACCAGCATGTCAGGGGGAAGAAGCCTCCCTTTAGCCTTCTTCCTGATGGGCTTTTTTCTTATGCCCGACTGTAACTCAGCCTGTTAAACCACTCCCCTCCATTTCTCCATTTAGTTTAAGATTGTAAGCTGGTTGGGGCAGGGGGCTATCGTTGTACTCCGTAAAATGACCATTCACATAAATCGCATGGTTGATAAATAAATAATAAAATTCTATGTGTGGGAATATCTATAAGTAAATCTACCTCATTCATTTGCTAAAGAGGAGCAATCAATCCCCTCACCCGAAACACCTGCAGTCTGACGTTCCACATTCAGAAGTAGGTTTTCCACCTCAGCTGGTATCTATGAAGACTACAGCCAAAAGCAATCCATCAGAATTAACTTACTTCCTTGGATTCTCTTGTGCTAACGTGACCCAGAGTGGGGCCTCATTGTGTGCACTCACTGCTCAAATCCTATCTTTCCTTTACTCATCTAGTTACTGTGGTCTTTCCCCCCTCATCAACAGAATTTCCTGTCAGCGCAAGACTTCCTCCAAGTCTTTGGGATCCCCAGGGAAAAGTTTGCTGCCCTCCCTACTTGGAAGCAACTCAACATGAAGAAAGAGAAGGGGCTTTTCTGAAGAATAAGCGTTTCTCGAGGTGGAAAAGATGACACCCGCACTCAGTTCCTATTGATTTGGGGGCAGGACCCCTAGCCAGAAGCAGCTGAGCCTGCGAAGGGAGCTGCGTTATGTATCACGTTTGTGCCTAAATTGCGCTTTGAAGGTTGGTTTCGTATCTTTTACTCAAGGCTGCTGCTGTCCAGGAACTTTAAAAACAACAAAAAAATGGCTTCACCATTGCAAGTCTACAGTGGTGAGAAAACCCAGCTCAGATGAAGCAGGCAGAACTGGATTTCAGAAGATCCACAGGCAACAGCCGTCTCTGCTCTTGGCTATCGGCTGCGCTTGATGCAAATTAAGTAGCCACGCTGTGGCAGTTAGAAATCCAAGCCACGCGATGGCTGGCTGTTTTGTATGAATTGGGCTTTGTAGACTGCATACCTATATTGCAAACATTAAAAGCCGGCTTCACTGTCCTTAATAACTCATTCCATCCTGCCTGTGAGCTCAAGGAATGCTGGGACTTGTAGTTCTCCAATGATTGATTATGGTCACGTGCAGAAAGCTCTAATTTTGGGGACCGGGTACGGGATTTAAGCACACTAACACCTACTATATTGATGGGCTGCTTTGCCCTCCCCAACTCCAGCGCCACTGTGGTCCAGTCAACTATTAGGGGATGTGCTGTGTCATTGGTAGAGCCTAGCTTCCCACTGCAACTGCTGGTGAGAAAGAGGAGCTAAGAGGAAATATAGTAACAATCCAGCATCAAGCAATGTGCCACTAGCACCCTCTCCACCTAGCCACACTGAAAGAGAGGGGCAGGCAACATGCGACCTCCAGATGTTGCTGGACAATTCCCATCATCCCTAGCCCATGGGGGCTGATGGGAGTTGACCCAACATCTGGAGGGTACCTTGTTGGTTATCTCTGCTGTCACAAAACAGGACTTCTGAGCAGCTACTTCGTGCTTGGTGTTGAGCCAGCCCAAGAGAGTTGAGGAGCACCACTTTCCTTGCTTGGAACAATTCCTGTATTCCCTCCTAAGGGAGTTTGGAGTTTAACACAGTCAGTCCTCAGTTCTCTAGAGCCAAGCGATTCCTTGTTTCTGAAACACATCCTGCAAAACTACAATGGTACCTCTGGTTGCGAACGGGATCCGTTCCGGAGGCCCGTTCGCAACATGAAAAGAGCGCAACCCGCAGCACCGCTTCTGTGCATGCGCGGGTTGTGATTTGCCGCTTCTGCGCATGAGCGTGACGTCATTTTGCGCTTCTGCGCATGCGGCGAAACCCGAAAGTAACCATTTCCGGTACTTCCAAGTCGCAACCTAAAAGAACGTAACATGAAGCGGATGTACCATGAGGTATGACCGTATTTTCAATCTGACAAGAGACAGGCTGGCTCTGTTACCTCAAATTAAGTAACGTGCTCCTCCACAGATATTCCCATAGAAGCGTCCAACATAGTACTTGTCTGGTACATGCCATATACAACAATTCCACAAAGGAAAGCACAGAAACAGCTATAGCGTGCAAAGTTCAGCATCGCAAAAATCTCACTTTCTCCCTAAGACTAGCAAGAGACTTTCAAGCAGGAGTGGGAACTGCAGGCCCAGGGTCCAGACGTTGCCCTCCAGGCTAATCTGACCCATAGTGCTACACCCTCCTGGCTACCCTTCCTCAAACACATCCCACACCAGCCCTAATCTGCACCTTCCTGGCTGGAATATGTCCTTAAACTCTGGTAATGCCTCTTGGTTTGCCTGGATGGAGGAGAAAGGGGTGTGTGTGACTGCACAAGCTAGCCTGCTATACGAAGGTAACATTTACATTCATTGCTCCACCTGCTTTGACTCTTATCAACTGGCCCATGGGTCAAAAAATGATTCTGCACCCTTGCTTTTAAAGCATGTGAACCACTCATTCCCAAGAGAATCAGGGTGTGTAGGCGCTGGGGGAGCAGTCTTCTACGGTCAAAGAGTAGACCTCCACCCAAGTTGACTAGTAGCAGAAGAGTTTATGTCATGTATGTAGTGCGCATCTGCAAATATCACAGAATTTGGGCAGCTGATCACAGGAGGTCTGGGCTTACTGCTTAACAGGGGCTGTCAGAATGCAAAAGGGAACAATGTGCATACCCCAGTAGCAAGGAAAGTGAAGGAGACACTGTCCTAGTCCAGGAAGATGACTTGCCTGTCCAAGATGCCGTAAGGCATTCAAGACAGGTGTGGATGAATGCAGGCGGGCTGTCCGACAACTTCTGCAACCCGGCTGCAGAAGTCGGCTTGTTTTCAGTATGTGTTACAGAACACACAAGCCTTGCTCATTGGGTACCACAGTAGCTACACTTGCCACTCATGGCCAACCAAGCATTGCCGGCTACAGCAGAAGTAGCACAGACTGTTCTACGAAGCTGGACAAGGAAAGCTGTCTGCGGGCAGATCAGATGTCATTCTGGCCCACCTCCTAGTGGCCCCTTGCCTATTAATTCTTGGGTGGCTGGGCGGAAGAAAGGAGCAGGTATCTCCAGCAATAATTACCAGGGACCTTGGCTTACTAAATGGTGAGAAGTCTGTTCAGACTTTAAGCCTTTAGACTTCTGCTGCAATAGAAGAGGGTGTCGAGGCCGTGCTTCCCATAAGGAAAAACAAGGCCACCCAAGCTTCTAGCCCTCACCGTGAAAACCCTTGACAAGGTGGACCGGGACTACTCATTTCAAGAAGAGAGTGGGGCTCTGATGGGTTTCTAGTAGCCCCCACAGACTTTCTGCATGCTTCAAGAGCTGCCCAGTTACCTCACAGACCTAGCCTAGACCCACTAATGTTTAGCAAAATCCACCTCTCCTTTCACTTTACTGCACCCTCTAACTGTCCTGTTCTGGTACACTTAGCATGGATAGCATTAACTCAAATAAAAATGTACTCCCTGGGGTTCACAACAATTCAACAGATGCGCTTATACTAGCAGACACTGTTCCCCTCCTTGCTGCCAGCTAGTTTTATTTGTAACATTGTCAGCTGTCTTCCACACCTGGGCAGAGTGGCTCTGGAGCTTTGAAATGAGATTCCACGATTAGTATTCGGCTTCCATGACCAACCCAACACAGAGTTTAATTTGTGACGGGTCAGGTCTGTTAACCACGGCAGGGCCCAAATGGGAACTGGGAACAGTTCACTTGTCCCAGCGCCACCAGTACTGCTTACTCTGATGCTGACAGTTCTATATCCTCTCCGCATTCAAATCGCACAAAGTCTAGTACAGATACACCTGTGGGCTGAATGTACTGTCCCAGGGAAATAGCAGGGTCCAGCAGGAAGGGCTGGGCAAGCATCTTGGTTTCAGAATCATCGCCGGGTTCATCCTCCAGAGAGCCCACAGAGAGGGGGGCCATGCCCACCACATGCTGGCCCAGCCTCCAGCCCAGTTCAGCAAAGTCCGACTTTTCACATGGCTCAGAGGGATAGCAGATGACCAGAGCTCCGTATTTGCCAAACATCATGTTAGAAAGTGAGGGGTTTCCTTCTGGGAGAGCCCCGTGCACGTAAGAGCCGATGAAAAATTTCTCTGGCACCGATATCCACACTGCTCTCTTAATGACCATGTTCTCCCCCAGCTTGCCTGCACAGAAAGAGAGAAGGCAAAAAGTAGTATTAACCATTAGGAGCACAGGTGATGTTTTAAGGGCTGAGCTATGCTATGCCTATGGCAATCAGCTACATTCTGAAAAGGAAGTGGTCCTTGCAGTAAGCATTGCATTCTTGGCAACTTAATCGCCTGGTAAAGGAAAAGGGACCCCAGACCATGAGGTCCAGTCATGGCCGACTCTAGGGTTGTGGCGCTCATCTTGCTTTATTGGCCGAGGGAGCCGGCGTACAGCTTCCGGCTCATGTGGCCAGCATGACTAAGCCGCTTCTGGCGAACCAGAGCAGCGCACGGAAATGCCGTTTACCTTCCCGCCGGAGCGGTACCTATTTATCTACTTGCACTTTGACATGCTTTCAAACTGCTAGGTTGGCAGGAGCAGGGACTGAGCAACGGGAGCTCACCCCGTGGCAGGGATTCAAACCACGACCTTCTGATCGGCAAGTCCTAGGCTCTGTGGTTTAACCCAGTGTTTCCCAACCGGTGTTCCGCGGCACACTAGTGTGCCGCGGAACGTTGCCTTGTGTTCCGTGGGAGGGAGGCGGGCGAGTCGGGCGGCGAGAGGCGGGGCGGCGGCGGCGAGGCCGCCCAGCGCGGGGCTCTCGCCGTCTGCCTGCCTGGCTGCCTGCGAGCTCGGCGGGCAACGCTTCCGCCCGCAGCGCCCGCCTCGCGGCTCTCATTCCCTGCCCCTGCCAAAGCTCACCCAGCCAAGCCGCGCTCTCCTTCCTGCCTCACTTTGCTGCCTCCTCCCCCCCCCCACCCCCAAAGCTTGGAGGTTCCCTGGCAGGAAGGAGGGAACTTAATCCTCTCCAAGGGCTGCGGAAAACAGACATGCAAATGGGGGCTTGCCAGCTCTTCAAGCGCCGCCGGCTTTCTTCGGGAATTACCGCCCGCCGAGCCCGGTAACGCTGACAGGCCGAGCCGCGGGGCTTGGCAGCGCAGCCGGCAGAGTGTGGGAAAGGGCGGCCGCCACGCGCCGGGCAAGGCGAGACTCGACGGGGAGGACACCGGCAGCAGCGCCCCCCCCCCAGAAACCCGCTCCGGGCAGGTAATTCACAGAGAGTGGACAGAAGGAAGCCTTAAAGGGCTTCAGCCTCCCAGAGTGGCGGGGAATAATAATAATAATAATGATAATAATAAAATTGACAGGGGGTGTTTTTCTAGGTGAGGGGGTGGGGACTGTAATAACAAAAAAATCAGCTCTATATCAACCGCTGTTTTGCAATGAGGAATTGCAAATAAGGAAGATCAAAAGGAGATTTTTTTTGGGGGGGGGGACTCTCTTCCTCTTCCTCCTCCTCCTCTCGTTCTTGCTCCTCTTCCTGGCAAAAGGGCTGCTGAGACCCCTTCTCTCTTGGGTGCCGGTGGGTGCTGTGACGTTGACGCTGCTGTGGCAAGTGCCTTTACTTAGCAGAGTGCATTCCCCTTTACACAGGAGGGGAGGGAAAAAAATTGAAACTTACACTTTCGTGCGTCCCTCCCGGCGCGACGCTGCGCGCTGACGTCACGGGGCTGTAATGGTGGTGTGCCTCGAGATTTTTTTCATCAAACAAGTGTGCCTTTGCCCAAAAAAGGTTGGGAAACACTGGTTTAACCCACAGTGCCACCCACGTCCCTCTGCCACCCATGTCCCCTGGACACACCTACAAATTAGAGAAAGGGTATTCAGGCAGAAAAGGACTGTTGGCTCAGTAGTAGAGCATCTGCCTTGCAGATCCTTCAATCCCTGGCATCTCTAGGTAGGACTAGGAACTGCACCCTGCCAAAAACCCTGGAGAGCTGGTGCCCAAAAGACAATACTAGGTGAGATGAACCAAATGGTGTGACTCAGTATAGGGCAGGTTTCTTACGTGCTCCCTGCTTTCTTGGTCTTATTTAGCAATAATCTTTCTATATTGCTTACATAAAAAAGAACTATCAAACTGGTTTACAACAGTAAATTGAAACAATTTAAAATAGAGAAACCAAATCACAGACAATTGAAATGTAACACTCACCAATAGCCAGAGCCAGCTGGTCCACAAGCAAGGAGCCATCAGGTCCTATCCTGAGCTGAGAAAGCTCATTTGAGTTTAAGAAACACTGCAAAATAAGTATATTGTGCATTATAAATCTACAAACTTATCAAGCACTTCTCTTGATATGCACAGCGAGATTTATAACCTTCACAGTTAATTAGAAAAGCTGTTTAGGCAACTGCTAAAATGGGTTTTGGGGGGCTGGGGAGGAGACGAGTGAGACTTGATCTACAAATGCAGCAGTAGTTGCTGGTTTGCCACTCGAAAACACACTCAGTGTGGAGCCTCAAGCCAACCTGGACTTCCGAACATGCATGCAGACACAAGTTTCCCTCACTTGCTGTTTAAACTATGTTTCCAGCTAAACGAAGTGTCTGCACTCATGACAACTGTCTGTAGGCAAGCACAGAGGAACAGCAACTCACAGTCCTCTTGAAGGGGTGCAGATGAAAAGCCCCAAAGTACTCTTTCCCCAGTTATTTCAATCTAAGCCAAGGCAATCTTCCTCAGAACCCAGATGCACTGGGGTCAGTTTGCAGCAAAGGGACAGCATATACAGACAGAGAACATCCCTTAAGAGTCCTTTTTACTCCTGCAGAAGCTTCCTGGGAGCATTCGCTTTGTGTGGGAAACAACCTACCAGGTCTGGTCAGAAACAGTGGGACAGGTTCACCCACCTTCAGTTCTATGATTCTGTGACCTCCCTTTGTGTAATTTGCTTATTAAGATTCATTCAGCAGAAAGGTGCACTTTGCACTTAAATGCACAACTCTGATAACTGCTATTAAAATGTGCCTGGAGTTTTAAGCTATGGAGCCTTTTCTGCCACTCTCACCTTGGCGTAGGTGCTCAGCTGGTCCCTGGTCCCCTGATAATGCAGCATCGTTCCAATCGCCGCCTGCTGAATCAGATGCTGGAACTTGACATTTCGGGCCACAAAGTCAGTCTCGCAGTTCACCTGGCAAAGAAGCATAGCTAACTTTCAACTGCCTTGGTCACCAACTTCTATGGTGCTCAAGACGCAGGAATAAAATCAGAAGTGGCAATTAGAGGATGAGATGACATCTTGCTTTCCAAAGGCACAGGCGGGGAAGAGAAGGCGCCCAACTTTTTCCCTCAGTCTTTCCCTGAGAGGGGATCCAAGCTCTGCTGATGTATTAACCTGATCTAATTATTTGTTATGTATTTTCAATTTGTTTTATGACTGTATTTTTTATTGTTAATTTTGTACTATCCACTGCCCCCTTTTTTTAAAATTTTTTCCTATACTGTTGGCAGTATAGATATTTTTGAAAATAAAATAAAAATGGCTACAGCTTTGGTTCTGTTCCATTTAACACCCCACCCCCATGGATCCACTTATTATGCTAGGGTGTGCATTTCAATACTAAGATTAGTCTTCATTGATTTTGTCATCCGAGAGTGAAAATATCCCTGCAAACCACTCAGGTGCCCTTCTCTACTTGTGTAGATTTGTGTCGTAAAGCATCAAACTACTGATGAACACATAAATATTCCCATTAAGCATATAATTTTACCCATTCCTTTGCAGGCAGCATATCAGCATGAAGACAACATTTTAGCAAGAATCTTTACATTAACATTCAGAGGCTGCTTTGAAATCAAGAAGATCTAGCAGGCAATCTTGATTGCTGTGTGATTTCTGTAAGATAATATGCTGGCGTAGCATAATTTATTCTTAACACATCTATATTGTTTGTTCATATTCACTAGGTGTCCTTCTACAGTTTAATTTTGTCAATACTTTCTCAGAAATGCAAAAGAAGCTAACCTCTCTATAATTCCCTGCAGCTTCTTAATCTGCTTGCCTTCATAAGAAAATAGAAATATTTAGAGGACTCAGAGGAGGATTTATGGTCCATAGCTGCGGGTGAAGAATCAACTCAAAAATTAAGATATACAGGAGGGCAAACAAAAAAGATTATCTTCAGCAACATGGCAAAAATTTAATGATGATAACAATGGTCAAATGCCTCCTGTGAAATATGCTACTATTTAGAATTCTTAGCAACTTCTCAGTTTTAAACAAGAAATGTCGTAAGATCTTGAGGACAATATCCTGATATTTATTTTTAAAAGTAATTTTTAAAAATGTTACTACCCCTCAGCACCAATAATAATAACTTTTTTCTAGGGAAAATGAATGAAACAATCCAAATTTATAATTTGCATATATGTGTTATGTTTAATATTACTTTACATTCAGTTGTGTTTCTTTGTTGCTGTGTGTTATTAAAGTGTATGTTCTTTTTTAAATAAACAAAAAGTAATTTTTGTATTTTTAAAAAAAGTTTTTGTCAAAAGGAAAATGCTCACCTCTACCATCACTGCAGAGCTTCCCTCTTGCAGCAGCCCAATAAGCCCTTCTTGTGTCTTCCGTCCTTGAAGTTTGGAAGCTTTGCTCCACCCTTCCTTTTGGGCTTGCTCATGTAGCCAGGCTTCAGCCTTGAAAGACAAATGCAAACCCATAAACTATGATACTATTGCCAAGGACAACACAACAAATCAATTCAAACCCCAAATAAAAGCACAAGTATTCTCCCAGTATTATACCACTGCAGAATAAAATGGGGGGTGTTCAAATATCATTATAAATATGGCCTCATATATTTTATTTTTAAAATGTCTTGCAGATGGAAAGGAGAATGTAAGAATATGAAAATATTTGGTCCAATGGCATCCTTGTGTGTAAATATAAACTTCAAATCAACCATTAGAAATATGCTGATTAGATCCATTGCAAGTTCTAGAAGACATAGAATCCATTATCTACTTCCAACAGGAGGCTAAACTAATACTGTTTCGGCGCCTCCTCTGGTGCCATTCACAGAGAGTGTTGTTAAGGTATCGTCAGTTTACTAAGGTTTCTGTCTGACCAAAGATAAGAGTTAGCTATTTATTTGGAAGAAAGCCCCACTGACTGAAACACATTTTGAAATGCACAGTGTTTTTATGAATCACAATGCATTTTGTTTTTCCCTGAACTTTTGGGTTCCTTCCCCAAGTTCTTCTTCACAATAATTCATCTGGCATGGAAACATCTCCTGGTTGTCTTTTTGTGGGGCTGGGTGGGCAGCAAGAAAAGAGTCCCTACCCTTTGCCTACATTAAGTGAAGACACACAGGATAAAACATTCTGGCCTCTAAACTCATTTGCAACCACATCTCAATGTGATTTACTCCACTGCCAGTATGCATTGGACTGCAACCTTAACATAAGGCTTGCAAAAATTGCTTATAACACTATTATTTTCCCAAAAGTACTTGAAACACTCAGGCAAAAAAACTAAAATTAAACATGCATTTTATATCACCGAAACATTTGTTCTCACCTCACTGACATCATCAAATTTCTCCAAGGCTTTCTTGCAGTTCACAAACGAGTAGCCAGTTTTCTTTCTGAGCTTCACCAGAGCTTCTTTTGCTGCTAGAACCGGAAGGCCAGCATGAAGAAAACGAACTAGATGCAAGTCAAACTACGAGGGGAGAGCAAGACAAAAATAAGTGAAAGGATCCAACGACCAAGATGGAGAGGAAGATTTAAAGAGCAACCCCATGCATGTTTACTAATCTCACAAAAACCTTTCTCCAAATATATGCGTAGAATCAGGATAAGTTCTGATGCAACTACCTCTTTCAAGGGCTATTTTCTGGGGAAGAAGCATTCCCAAGGATCTACAAATACACTTGCCAGCTCAGAACTTTTGACTCTTAGTTGTTTAATAGCAACAACATCTTGACCATGCCCCCTCCCATTAAGCTGCTAAATTAAGAACTTTGGGGAGGGGGATCAGTAACAGATGTTTGTGTGCTGCAATCTCTGATACAGAAAACGAATTTTTGCCTTAAGATACACTCACATGTGCCTTGCTTGTCAGTCTTACATGCACGTCCAGCCCCTTTCTTGACCACTATTTTGCACTGTGCTCCAGCTAGTGGTCTTTGGGAGTCAGGAACCCCAAACGGTACAGGTGCCACATAACTCCCACCCCTCATATGAAAGAACCCGATCGTTTAGTGTGTCAGCACCTAAACTTTGGAACCGCTATCAAGCAGACACTTTCATTGAACTCTTTTTAAACCTTTAAACTCCCTGCCTACTGCTATCAAGCAAAACAAATGCAATACCTTGTTACGCAGATGCAATAGTTACAACATATAGAGCGCAACAGGCTGAATGGTAATGTTTGTAACAAATTTCTTTACTGGTTACTTCCTAACATACAAATCAAGTCCAGGATGTACACCATATACAATCCTTAAGCAAGGTATATAACCTATTAATTAAATCCAAGGCAGACATATTTCTTCCATTCTTAATACATTCTTGTTTGAGTTCATATATTACACAGTCCTTGAATGTGGTTGTGCTCTATATGTTGTAACTACAGCTATCAAGCAGGAACTTTCATTGAACTCTTTTTGGCACCTGCTAGAAACCACTCTTGTTTAGACATTGCCTACCCGGGGTGAACACCCATTGCTCGGTCCCTGGTCCTGCCAACCTAGCAGTTCGAAAGCACGTCAAAAGTGCAAGTAGATAAATAGGTACCACTCCGGCGGGAAGGTAAACGGCGTTTCCGTGCACTGCTCTGGTTTGCCAGAAGCGGCTTAGTCATGCCGGCCACATGACCCGGAAGCTGTACGCCGCAACCCGAGTCGGCCACGACTGGACCTAATGGTCAGGGGTCTCTTTACCTTTACCTTACCCAGGTGCTTATAAATGCTGGTGTGAATTTAAACCTCTTTTGTAGTAGTTTAACTTTTTTGCGGTTTTTAAAGTGTGGTTTTGACTTCTCCCTCCTCCTTTGATTTTATCGTTTTTCCTTTTTGTGGGAACTGCTGTCACGATTTAGAGGTGTGTTAAATTTTATGAATAAATTAAAATTAAATTAAATTAAAATGCGGACCCCGCGAGCATGAGCTCCATCATCACGCTCCGTGCCCTCCCCACGGATGCAAGCAGGGAGAAGCAGAGGCAGCGACGCCCAGCGAAAGACTTTCGCACTCACTTGCCCGGCTAGAGAACCCCTTTTCCGCAAGGGCAGCAGCGCCCTTCCCAGCCCAGCCATCCGCTGCATCTTCAAGGCGCTTGCCATTACGCGTCACTACGTGCGCGACGCGACCTTTTGGCTGAGGCCGCGCACGCGCGGTGCCGCTCGTCACTTCCGCCCATCCGGCCTGCCGGGTTCTAGTACGCGCGACGCACGCCATTGGCTGTGGCAGCTGGGGGGGTGGGGTCAAGGTGGCGCCGAGGAGAATGAAACTAATAGAGTAGCACTCACGTTTCAGATTCCGGGTTTGCTTCGGACCTCTAGTTTCGCCTTGTGTTAAAAGCAATCCAAGGATATATTTATAATGCAGAAGTGATAGAAAAGAGAACTGCGCAAAGGCCGCGGCTCCGATTCCCAGTGAGGGTGGAAGGGCTGAGGCGGCTTCGCAGTGCAGCCCTCACCAGGTCTACTCAGAAGTAAGACCCATTGAATTCAATGGGGTCTAGGATCGCAGCCTTATTCTTGCTGCAGCCCGAGTGTTTTTGGTGGAAGCAGACCTTATATCCCCCGCTGGCTTCATTTCCACTGCAGCTCCCTTAAGCACCACTGAACACTCTGGGGTCATTGTACAAAAAGATGGACACCCTGCCTCAAATATCCCTAACATCCAGGGCCGGCCCAAGACATCTCTCAGCCGCTGGTTTCTTCCCCAACCTGCAACATACGGATAGTCACAACAGGCTCTGTGTGTGTTTTCATACTTAAGATCTCCTTTTGGAAGACCACCCACCTTTCTCTTTACTTCCACTCCCATAGCTTGCATTTTTCCCAGCAATTAAACATTACCGGATTGTCTTGCAAGCTTATCAATACTTATCCTTGCAAGCTTATCCTGGTTTGGCTGCACTGATTGTCAGTTAGTTTCCAGGCCCAATTCAAAGTGTTGGGTTTGACCTATAAAGCTTTAAATGGCTCAGGATTGCAATACCCCAAGGGCAGCCCAGGACCTCCATACACACTGCCCAGGCTTGTGCCCCGGAGGAAGTCACTGACCTCACCTCCAGAGGCACGCTCCATTGTTTCTTGGGACAGATGGGTGCCAACAACACAATGAGGGAATGTTAAATTGTTAAACTGTGTCTGGGTTCAAACCTAGCTCAAACCCGACTATTCCTGATTTAAATTACACTTGCAGCACACATTTAAATCACTCTTATACCACTTTAGCAGTCAGGCCTTCTTGGGAACTACAGGTTGTTAAGTGTTAAGTTGTTAAGATTGTAGCTCTGTCAGGAGACTGGGAGGGGAACCGGAGCCTCCTAACAGCTCTCAGCACACTTAACAAGCTATTTCCAGGATTTTTTTGGAATGAGTGATTTAAATATATGGGGTGGACGTGTCTTGGACAACAGAGTGGCTCCAAAATAAGGCATAGTTGCTCATGACAGCTAGCCAAGACTGGGAACTTCCACAAAGTAATCTGTCAAGGATTAACAGAATTTAAAATTGAGTATCCACATACGTGGAAGAGACATTAAGAAAGCTTTTGAGGTTGTGGTTGCTGGAGATGGTTCATTCCACAATTGCTGTTTCATATGCTTTCCCCATGTACTATTTCTGGACCGCAACAGCATCAGGCCCACGGCAACTGAGCAATGTTGCACTTCCCATACCCATGATTAACAGCATGGGAAGCCTGTCGTTCAGCATGCTCCTGCACTCTCTGCTGTCATACAGAAAGATCAGGACTAATCTACTCTAACAGGGTCATTGTAAGGACTAATGATGTAATATATGCAAAGTTATTTGATAACTTAAAAATTACTATACTGTAGTAAGTGCTTAGAAATACAAGCAATTAAATAACGGATAGACAAGAGGAGGGAACCATGTACTGCACAGAAACATTCCTTCAGCTAATCATCTATAAATCCTAATAGTCTCAGGGATGCTGGGATGTATTCTCTTGCAATGCAGCTCTGAGACACTTTTTTAAAAATGCAAACATAGAATATTACTTTAAATAGCTTCTGTAATTCACATGTTGAGTAAAATCTTACCCAGAGTATTTACATGCATAGCCTCCTTAAGATATTATACAAATTGAACTGAAACCAGGATTCCTAAAAATGCTACCTATTAATAATTTATATAATCAGGAAATTGATAACGAGATAGTACCTTAGTGCAAAATAGAAATACATAGTGCATAGGCATGTGCGATGTTAAGCCATCTTTAAAAAGATAACATTATCTTTGTAGAAATGATATATCCATCTTTTTATGCAATCACAAAATTGTCATTTTAAAAAAGCATCTCTTAAAATGAGAAAAGGCATCTTAGTGTAAAGCAGTTGTGTAATGCTTCAGGTCCCTTGTCCTGGAGTTACTAAAATAATATTTTCTCTTTTGAACCAGGATCATTATTAAAGGTAAAAAAAAGTAGTTTTACAAATTTCACTTAGAAAAGAATACCAGAGTGCCAAACACATTAAATCTAAGGGCACATCCGAGAACGCATGCCTTCTCTGCTTGGTGCCACAGATGCACACTTGCAAAATATTACACCAAAGGGGCAAAGAAGTAAACGACTCCTGTCAGCCAGATCACATTCTGGAGTGCCTGATCTCCTGTGCACAGAGCTCCAGATTTATCTCTGCATTTACCTAGGTAAAGGTAAAGGGACCCCTGACCATTAGGTCCAGTCGTGACCGACTCTGGGGTTGCGGCACTCATCTCGCTTTACTGGCCGCGGGAGCCGGCATACAGCTTCCGGGTCATGTGGCCAGCATGACTGAGCTGCTTCTGGCGAACCAGAGCAGTGCACGGAAACACCGTTTACCTTCCCGCCGGAGCGGTACCTATTTATCTACTTGCACTTTGACATGCTTTCGAACTGCTAGGTTGGCAGGAGCAGGGACCGATCAACGGGAGCTCACCCCGTCACGGGGATTCGAACCGCCGACCTTCTGATCGGCAAGCCCTAGGCTCTGTGGTTTAACCCACAGCACCACCCGCGTCCCTCTGCATTTACCTAGGAATGTTTAAAGAATGGACCCATCATGGTAAATCAGAAACAAGCGAATGCTGCCGAGTTGCTCCAATTCTTGTTCTACCATCCCTGGAGCAACAAACTGAAGCTTGGCTTACCATGCTTGCTCCCGGCTTATCAATTGGGATTTGTTTGGCGGAACATGTGTATGCTGAGGTGCATGGCTGGGAGCTCCAGAAGTCTGGAACAAAGCAGGAATGGTTCAGTAGCCTTCCCTAACATGTCACTTTTTCACAACAAACAATGTGGCCGTGATCAGTGAAGCCTTTTGAAGGCCTTGAGAATCACAGCAGTGGGGATGGCACCGCCCTGACATAGCTAGGGAATATAATGGAAATGCATGTCACAGAAGAAGAGTTTGGATTTGATATCCCGCCTTTCACTCCCCTTCAGGAGTCTCAAAGCGGCTAACATTCTCCTTTCCCTTCCTCCCCCACAACAAACACTCTGTGAGGTGAGTGGGGCTGAGAGACTTCAAAGAAGTGTGACTGGCCCAAGGTCACCCAGCAGCTGCATATGGAGGAGCGGAGACGCGAACCCGGTTCCCCAGATTATGAGACTACCGCTCTTAACCACTACACCACACAGGAACACTTAGGAAGAGCTTGATGGATCAGAACAAATGTCTGCCTAGGCCATCATTCTGTTCTCACAGTAGCCAACCAGATGTCACCAGGAAGCCCACAACCAGGACACTGCCCTGAGACTGACAGATGTAGGACAGTATAATAATAATAATAATAATAATAATAATAATAATAATAATGGCAATATCTCTCTCAGAAAACACTGCGTTTTGAGGGAGCATGACCTCTCACATGTATACAGTGGTACCTTGGGTTAAATACTTAATTCGTTTCAGAGGTCTGTTCTTAACCTGAAACTCTTCTTAACCTGAAGCATCACTTTAGCTAATGGGGCCTCCTGCTGCTGCTGTGCCGCCGGAGCACGATTTCTGTTCTCATCCTGAAGCAAAGTTCTTAACCTGAGGTACTACCGGTATTTCTGGGTTAGCGGAGTCTGTAACCTGAAGCGTATGTAACCCGAGGTACCACTGTACTGGGATTTTCTTACTGCAACAGTCCAGCAAAGATAAGTTATTACAAATACAGTGGTACCTCGGTTTTCATACGTAGTCCATTCCAGAAGACCATTCGAGTTCTGAGATGTTCAAAAAACAAAAACTCAATATGGAAGCCAGATGGCATGTTCAGCTTCCGAAAAGTGTTTGAAAGCTGAAGCATTTACTTCCAGCTATACATCGTTTGAAAACCGAAATGTTCATCAATGGAGACGTTTCAAAAACCGAGGTACCACTGTATTACCATTTGCTGATGGATAGAGAACTCTGGAAAATAGCTACCGCAGATGAATGCTTCACCTCACCTGACCCCAGACTTCTGGATTAAAAACACTCTGTTGTTTTTTTTAAAAAAAAAATAGGTAAAGGCAGTGTTTGCTACACTCATTGGTAAACCAAGACACTCACTGTCTGATGTCACTTTTGCAAGTCACTTTGTAGATATTAATATTCTCAACCTCATCTCTAAAGACCAGCTTTGAGGCGAAGTGCACAGGCAGCAGCGTCTCAAAGAACAGCTCCGTACTATGCTCCTGACGCATCTTGGAAGACAGGTAGATGGTAGACCGAGCACCACATAGATGCTGGAGAGTCCTGATCAACAGGGGGTAGGTGTGCTTGAGATAGACAATATCTGCACCCAGGATGAAGTCATAATTTTGGGGGAACTCTTTGTGGTCCACACCCCACGACAGAGCACAAACTCTGGTTCGTGTCGCGCATTCTGCAGGCACGTTCCGGTGGACATTCTCCTCTATCTGCTTCAGGGCCACAGGAAGATCTGTGATGGTCACATCACCGCCTGGAAGAATGGAAAGGAAACTGTTAGCAACAAATTCAGTTTGGTACCATATGCATTACTCATAATGTTGCTTGAGACTCAGGTGGCCTCAGTGGCCCGGAGTGCCTTCCATCAGCTTTGGCTAGTGGCCCAGCTACACCCCTATCTGGCCAGGGATAACCTAACTACTGTTGTCTATGCTCTGGTAAGCTCAAGATTAGATTGAAGAGTGGAGAATGAAATTAATGGAATACGCAGAACTTGATAAACTAACAGGAAGGATCCGGAACCGACGAGACCAGAAATTCACTGAAGACTGGACTAAATTTACAGATTATATGAAAAGTATATGTGATGATCAGACGTTTGTAAGTTTTCAGGAAGTTCTGTGAAAATTAATAGTAGAAATATTTTATAAAAAATAAGGTAAATGAAGATATTATTATAGTGCAATATTAAATTAAGGAATGTGAAAGAAGTGATTAGGACAGAAAATTATCAGACGAGTTGAAGGAAGTCCAAAAAGATGATGTTGGTGATAAATTGGATGTTTTGCTTTGTATAATTTTATATTGGAAAATTAATAAAAATATATATATTTTTAAAAAAGGTTAGATTAGTGCAATGTGTTATGTGTACGGCTGCCTCTGAAGATGGTTTGGAAACTTCAGCTGGTGCAGAATTTAGCAGCCAGGATGCTCACAGGGGAAGACAGTCTGAACATGTGACACTAATCCTGGCCCAACTGCCCTGGCTGCCAAGTAGTTCCCAGGACTAATTCAAAGTTCTGGTTTTGACCTATGAAACCATAAACAGCTCAGGACCGCAATACCTCAAGGACCGCCTCTCTCCATATGAACCAAACCAGACCCTGCGATCATCACCTGAGGCCCTTCTTCGTGTGCCTCCTCCACGGGAGGTCCAGAGGGTGGCAACATGAGACGGGGCCTTTTCTGTGGTGGCTCCCCATTTGTGGGATGCTCACCCCAGCGAGGCTCACCTGCCACCATCACTTATGCAACTTTAGACACCATGCAAAAACGCTCCTCTTGAACCAGGCCTTCGGCTGAATAACGTTCTATGTCCTTTTAAATGTGTTTTGTGGGAGAGGGGCGGATGATCGGTTGCTTTTGCTTTTGTTTTTATTTCGTGCTGTGACTTTATCTTGCATCTTTATGCTGTGAATCAACCCTGAGATCTTCGGATGAAGGGCGGTATATAAATTTAACAAATAAATAATCAATAAGTGATTCTACTTACCAAGGAGGGCTGCAAGGATGCCCACGACGCCCGTCCCAGCACCCAGTTCTATAACCTTCTTGCCCCAGAAATCCAGTTTCTGTGCCTCAAAATACTCGCAGAGGGTTAGAGCCTTAGACATGGGAAGAGAGAGAGAATGAAGAGTAAATGAGGAGTGAATTAAAGATCCCAAGGATACATTCAGTATGCCAAGCACTTCTATGTAGGTGATGCAAACTTTCCCATTCCACCTTTGAGAACAGGACTAGTAGGCCTCGGTCCAGTATACCTGAAGGAGCGTCTCCACCCCCATCGTTCTACCTGGACATTGAGGTCCAGCGCCGAGGGCCTTCTGGCAGTTCCCTCGCTGCAAGAAGCCAAGTTACAGGGAACCAGGCAGAGGGCCTTCTCGGTAGTGGCACCCGCCCTGTGGAACGCCCTCCCATCAGATGTCAAAGAGAACAACTACCAGACTTTTAGAAGACATCTGAAGGCAGCCCTGTTCAGGGAAGCTTTTAATGTTTGACGGACTATTATATTTTAATATTCTGTTGGAAGCTGCCCAGAGTGGCTGGGGAAGCCCAGCCAGATGGGCAGGGTTTAAATAAATTATTATTATCATTATTATCATTATTATCATTATTAGTGTCCCTGCTGATAATGGGATTATTTCACAACGGCTGACAATGTCTACAGTGGAGGAGGGGAGAATTATAATTGTTCCTGTGAAGCATTTGACATTTAGGGATTAAAACGCTGCTGTAATGAGGAAGGAAAAGAAGAGGTTCAACAGCAGAGCAGCCTGCACTGAACACAGGTCCATCTCATGCTCATGAAAAGGGTGGACTTTGGTGATATGGCACCCTTAGCGAGGACAAAATTTGGCACCTCCCCCCCAAAAAAATTCTTATTTTCACAATAATTCTTTTTGATACAGTTGCTTTTTATTCAGTTCTTTTATAATTCTTTTTATTCTGTATCAATATAGGTTTAATATTATTATTATTATTATTATTATTATTATTATTATTATTATTATTTTGTGCCCCCTCAGCTCAGCACCCTGTGCAAGGGAACCACCCACACCTCCCTAAATCTGGCACTGCTTCACAGGACACCAAAAAGCAGCTGCCCTCTTTTAGAGGAACTAAAGCAACACTTTCACATTACAGTACAGTGGTACCTCGGGTTAAATACTTGATTCATTCCGGAGGTCCGCACTTAACCTGAAACTGTTCTTAACCTGAAGCATCACTTTAGCTAATGGGGCCTCCTGCTGCTGCCGCGCCGCCAGAGCACGATTTCTGTTCTTATCCTGAAGCAAAGTTCTTAACCTGAAGCACTATTTCTGGGTTAGCGGAGTCTGTAACCTGAAGCGTATGTAACCCGAGGTACCACTGTACATACATACGCACACACACCAGTCTTTATTTCCTTGCTGGGTTTCCCAAATGTGACCATCTCCAGCTGTTTTTGGGCTACAGTTCCCATCATCCCTGCTCACTGGCACTGCTTGCTAGGGATGATGGGAGCTGTAGTCCATCAACATCTGGAGACCCAAATTTGGGAAACTGTGGTGTAGACCAAGCCACAGAGAGGTTGAGAAAGGCTGGTCTAAAGCTTTTACTTTGTGCCACAGCGCTGATCACCATAGTCCGCACCATCAACATTACTCACTGAGGGAAAACTTGCAGGCTTACATTTATTTTTGATGCTTTCAGAGTTTCTTTGCTAAGAGGAAGGCAAAGTAGGAGCAGGGAAAAGAAGAAAGCTGGGAACATTTGTTTGTTGTCGGCAGCTCAGTTTGAATAGTAATAGTAATTATGTGCTGACAGCAATAATAACTCCTCAATTCTACTGCATGTGCAGATTAGATCCTATAAAGTCAACAGTGTAGACCAGGGTTTCCCAAACGTGGGTCTCCAGCTGTTGAACTACAACTCCCATCATCCCTGACCACGAATCCTGCTAGCTAGGGATGCTGGGAGTTGTAGTCCAAAAACTACCAGAGACCAAAGTTTGGGAAGCCCTGCCTAGATCTGTTTTCAGTGCAGACTGCTTTCGCCCCTTTTGAAACAGGCACGTTGGGGCAGGCTTGTGCAAGAGATGCGCCGAAAAGTTCCTGCGGAGATCACTGCTTGAGCCTGGATGCATGCCATTAAAAAAAAAGCTCAGAGGCGACCACTTAGAAAACAGTAAATATGCAACGGCAAGATTTCTACCTGTTTTAAGAAGACTCCTGCACGGATGTGCCAAGATCTACCTGAAGCAATAGCCCAGCTGCCTGCAACCCTATGCACGCTTACCTGGAAGTAAGCCCTGCTAAACTCCGCGAGGCTTACTTCCGAGTAGACATGCACAGGGCTGCCCTTCCTCCAAGCCTCGTGCAAATCTCTGGCCCCGGACGGATCCAGCTGCGCCCGGACTCACCGCCTCCCAAACCGGCGCAGCTACTCCCAGCTGGGCGCCGTGGTGCTGGGCGATGCTCAGCTCGTGCCCGCAGAACCGGTACCGGGCCTCCACCGGGAAAGCATCTGCAAAGAGCCCCAGCTCCTGCGGGAACACCGACTCCAGCCCGGCCTCCACGTCGGCGGCGAGCGCGGCCATCTTCGTACCTTTCCCGGGGGCGGGACGGAGGAGGCCCTTTCGCAGTTGGGTTGTGCACGGATCTGCCGCCTCTAGAGGCCGCTGGACATCACCACCACCACCACTATTATTATTATTTCGCTTTATCTCACTCAAGGCAACCCAAAGTTACTTCCAAGCAGGTAGGATACTGCTGGGTGGATCAGGGAGGCCGCGTCTTGGTCACCTGTTCTCCAGGTGGGTTGGTTTGGTGGCGGTCCCACCCTAAGGCTTCATAACAGGGGGTTTTCTTAGTTTTGCCCAAAGTTGTTGAGCTTTTCTTGCAGCATCTGAAAATAGAAATAGAAATGTCAAGCTATTCATAAGGAAATTTGCCAAAATCTACGCTTCCAACAGAGGGACGTTAAACAGAGGGGTTAAACCACAGAGCCTAGGACTTGCCGATCAGAAGGTCGGCGGTTCGAATCCCCACGACGGGGTGAGCTCCCGTTGCTCGGTCCCTGCTCCTGCCAACCTAGCAGTTCGAATGCATGTCAAAGTGCAAGTAGATAAATAAGTACCACTCCGGTGGGAAGGTAAACGGCGTTTCCGTGCGCTGCTCTGGTTCGCCAGAAGCGGCTTAGTCATGCTGGCCACATGGCCCGGAAGCTGTACGCCGGCTCCCTCGGCCGATAAAGTGAGATGAGCGCCACAACCCCAGAGTCGGCCATGACTGGACCTAATGGTCAGGGGTCCCTTTACCTTTATACTTCCAACATGGCTTGCCATACATACCGGACATTCAAGCGATTTCCGCCCAGACACTTTCTGACACCCTTCATCACAGGGCGGTTTACAACATAAAAACACAGAAATGCATAGTAGCCAGTGCCATTTTTCAAGAAAAATAGGTGCCGGAACTCACCTTGAATACTTCCCTCCTTCTCTTAGAATGGCAATGGCACCCACCTGAGAGGTGCCGGAACGTACCTGAAAACATGCTGGAACCCACCTGAGATGTGCCGGAACTGAGTTCCTGTGAGTTCCCCTTGGGGAAATGCCCAGATAGTAGCAAACAAACAAACAAACCCTGCTGTTTTTTTATATTTGGGAAAGGATGCACAAATCAAGCTGTAACAAACATTATTATTATTTATTAAATTTGTATAATACAACTGTAGGTCTCAGGGCAGTTCACAACACAAAGTTACAATATACAAAGGACAAAAGACATTATAAAAATAATCAAAGCACAAACTACATAATGAGAACAATAAAAACATAATAAAAATAAAAACAATCAAAATATAATAAAAACAATCAAAAGACTAATAAAAAATACACTCCCCAACAAAAGCCCCTAAACATTACTCCAGCCCCAAATACAGAAATCTAAATTAACATGTAACATTTCACAACGGTGTAAAACAATCCCACCCACCCAAATAAAAAAATCACCCACCCAATTTTTATCCAAACTAAAATCATTGTGGATTTTCACCTTTACAATTCACACTTTAATGTAAAGACTGTTTGATTTTGACTGCTGCAAGTCCAGCCCCATCTACTTAAAGGAAGAAACAAAAGGCACAAAATAAAAAATGGCATCTTGCTGCCTTGGACACCAATGATTAGGCTGTGCAGTTCTGATTTCCAAAAGCATTCACTGGACAACATGGCTTGCTAGTTACGATCAATGGAATACAAAAACTAAGACCAAGCCCAAAGAATCACTGCAATGTTTCTAAGCAATTCAAAAGCATAAAAGATTAATGTAGTATTCACTACAACCACATCCCGTTACTCCAGATTGGTTAATTTGGAAAAGCTCTCAGTTCTTAAGCCTCAATTTACTTCTGAGTGGATATGTCTAGAACTGATTGCAGTTATGTAATTATAATGATTATAGCCATCACCATTTGTAAGAGCAAACAAGGAGTTAAAATAATGTTAACAACAACAATTTCCCCCTAACTCCCGTTAGCACCAGTGGAACAAGTTGGCCACGACTCAGACTGCAATTCTATACACGTTTACATGGGCTTCAGTCCTGGTGAATTCAATGAGATTTACGGCTGTGTAGACATAGAATCATAGAAGTGTAGAGTTGGAAGGGACCCTGAGGCTGATCTGGTCTAACCCCCTGTGATACACGCATAGTATTGTGCTGTAAATTTAGTCCGATTGCTTCCAGTGGGATTTACAGGCCAATAAGAAACAGCCACGAAATTAAAGGACGCCTGCTTCTTGGGAGAAAAGCAATGACAAACCTAGACAGCATCTGAAAAGCAGAGACATCACCTTGCCAACAAAGGTCCGTATAGTTAAAGCTATGGTTTTCCCAGTAGTGATGTATGGAAGTGAAAGCTGGACCATAAAGAAGGCTGATCGCCGAAGAATTGATGCTTTTGAATTATGGTGCTGGAGGAGACTCTTGAGAGTCCCATGGACTGCAAGAAGATCAAACCTCTCCATTCTGAAGGAAATCAGCCCTGAGTGCTCACTGGGAGGACAGATCGTGAAGCTGAGGCTCCAATACTTTGGCCACCTCATGAGAAGAGAAGACTCCCTGGAAAAGACCCTGATGTTGGGAAAGATGGAGGGCACAAGGAGAAGGGGACGACGGAGGACGAGATGGTGGGACAGTGTTCTTGAAGCTACCAGGATGAGTTTGACCAAACTGCGGGAGGCAGTGGAAGACAGGAGTGCCTGGCGTGCTCTGGTCCCTGGGGTCACAAAGAGTCAGACACGACTAAACGACTAAACAACAACAACAAAGAAACAGTCCCAACTCCATGTTCGACAGGACCTGGGCAAAGTGTGCTTTTGTGGGCCCGCTCACAGGGCCATAATGCTTGTCAATATGGCAGGTTAGGTGGGTGGGAAAGACTTGCTGATTCCAAATACCCCTGCAAGCCTGTAAGCACAGAAACATACTGCACCCCCTGAACGATTCCTATTGGTGACAATGTCCAAAATTCAGCACTTTTTCTTGTTCAGCTGTCCAAAATTCAGCTGTCCAAAATTCAGCACTTTTTCTTGTTGGGATTTACTTCTGTAGAATAAATGGCAGGGACACTGTGGAGCCAGGCAGAGACTGCCTCACTCCTTTAACAGAGGCTGTGTTCATACTCCGGTTTAATGTGCCCTCACTTCACTTTCTAGTGCTGGGTTTTTAATCCTTGTTCACAGGACCTCATCCAAAATGCTTGCATGTAGTATGTATGTTGTTCTAAAATACTACCATTTGGTGTGTTGTTTCTCAAAAGAGCTACACATGGATTGGAGTCCGTAAGCTGTTTCTAATTCATCTCTAGCCATGGTGTGAGCATCTTTGCATTGGGTAAATACATCCCCTCAATGCCCCT
>JAXCMG010000125.1:393976-406067 GCA_034642415.1 Podarcis siculus | reverse complement strand
GTGTCCGGCTGCTGTCCCTTATTGATGATGTCCCTTAAATTTCCCGGGTTTCATGCTCGCCCGGCTCGGGAGGGATGCAGCGGCTCGGGGTCCTCCGCCATGAGCGAGAGCGCACGCACGAGGTGCCGCGTCTCCGTCTCTCCCTTTTCCCCCTCAGGGGCGCGTCTTGAGGAGACGGGTGGTGGCGGGCGGGCAGGCAGCCCCTCTCTTGTGAGACTTCCGCCACGCTGCCAGGGGAAGCCGGAGGTGGTGGCAGTGGCTGAGGAGGCGGCCTGAGAGAGGAGGAAGAGGAGGGGTGGGGAGGGACGCAGAAGGGCGGTGCTTCAGTGGCCGCCGTGGTGCCACAACCGCCTCATGCTAGGCTCGTGGGTGAGAGTCTCTCTCCCTCCCCCCTCTCTCGGGTGGGGAAGGGCCGATGGAACTCCTCGCACCAGGACGATGGCAGCCCCGACGTGCTGCTTAGCATCCCCTCCAACCAGTGCAGCATCTTAATGTAGTGATTTCCCCCTCTGCATCCCTTTCATAACTCTATTTTTATAAATCATTTATCCATCCATAGTTCAAATTTTTAATACAAGTTTTCTGTCAATCCTACCAATGTGTGTAACTCTTTACAATAGTTTTTCAACTAAATTATAAACTTTCCCCATTCTTTATTAAAGAGGTCCTCTTCCTGGTTTCTAATTCTGCCTGTAAGCTTTGCCATTGGGATGTCGTTCATCAGTTTTGTCTGCCCCTCTTCTTTGGTGGGAGTTGTAGACCCTTAGGATCATCTAGTCCAACCTCCTGCAAAACACAGTCAGTGGCAGCAAATGCAGCATGGATCCATCAGTGCCGGATTTCTGTACAGTGGTGCCTCGCTAGACGAAAAGAATCCGTTCTTTTCGTCTAGCGGTTTTTTCGTCTTGCGAAGCAAGCCCATTGACAGCTTAGCGGATTAGCGCTACAGCTGTCAAGCGGCTTATCAGCGGAACAGCTGATAAGCGGCTTATCAGCGGAACAGCTGATAAGCGGCTTATCAGCGGAACAGCTGATAAGCGGCTTAGCGCTTAGGAAAAGGGGGGGAAAGCGAAAAAAACCCGCAGGGGGACGCAAGATTTTTTCGTCTTGCGAAGCAACCCCATTGGGAAATTCGTTTAGCGAAGCGCCTCCAAAACGGAAAACCCTTTCGTCTAGCGGGTTTTCCGTCTTGCGAGGCATTCGTCTTGCGGGGCACCTCTGTATAAGCTTAGCAAAATCCCTTATTTTGGCTGCTGATCCCTTATTTTCGAGGCTGCTGGTCCCTTATTTTCAAATCTGTAAGTTGACAGCTATGAGCTGTGAATTGCACAGGGGGTGGGAGAGCTTCACTGTGTTCTAAGGTTGGATCCAGACACATCACAGAAGCGTTGCAGTTAAACACGTTGCAAACTTTGTATGAGAGATTGGGTTCGCCATCTGGTGTCACAGTGTTAGAATGCACAAACAACGCATACAGTGAGGGGGCAATCCCCCACTGATCCCCTGCTAAATTTGCCCGTTTGCCCTCTGACGAAGAAATGACCAGTCCATAATATGTATAAAGCGATTTTTCTTTGCCAGTGTAGCTGAGTCCGAAGTAAGGCTGTGAACACATCCATAGTGCCTGCTAGAAAATATATTCTCAAAACTATTATTTCTTTCATGAAAATTTACGCCCCTTTAATAAATTCACGCATCACCCTCCTTTATTAGGCAACCTGTATTTAAGCTCTGGCTGCTTGTTCCGCAGTGATTCACAAAAGGACACACATCACTAACATCCCTGGCAACATTAACTATTTGGCTGTGGGTTTTGCAGGCCCTCTCCCCTCTATCGTCATTACGTACGTTTGACTAGTAAAATAATAACACTCTCGCTCGCTAGGTTTTGACCCATTTCACTAAAGTGTCTGAAGGATGTTCCCTGACCCGTTTCCGCTTGCTGCACAAGACGAGGGGTTTTAGGACAGAGAAATGAAGTTAGTTATTCCCACGTTTACTGAGGGAGCAAAGTCACCTGCCTACTGCTGCCTGCTGAGCTTTGAGGACTGAAGCCGTCCCTTGACGCACAACACTGTTAAATGTTAGCTTGGCGTGACTCCCAGACTAGAAGGAAGCACTTGTTTGGGTGAACCAGCGACAGCTGTCAAATGAAGCCAGCACAGAGTTAAAAATTAAAAGCCCCATCAAATCCCTGTTACGTCTTATCGTGGCTTTTCTTTGATTTCTCAGTGGCTTTATTATATTAGTTTTTTATAGATTTGTTTTTTTTTGGACTCTGTTTTCTCATTTTATGTGCTTGGCTACTCACACAATATTCCCACAATAACCTCTTGCTTTAAAAAAATCCTTTTCTTTATTTTGATCCTTACCAGACCCTATTTTTACAGGAAGAGAAAGGGAGGGGGGGAGGGAGAGAATAACATTTAAAATAGTAAATTGTATCCAAGTAAGTTAGAATAGACCCATTGAAATTAATGGAGCAAAGTTAGTCATCTATTAATTTCAATGGCTTTACTCTTGAGTAGGGCTAGCAACCCACAGTAATTATGATGTTACACTCGAATATGAAATAATTCACATCTATAATGATCAGGCAGATAATGTTTTCTGTTACGTATTATATTTGGTACCAGAATTTTAAATAGATAGAGATTCTCCTAGTAGTGTAATTGCGGTTTGACGGCAAATGGGTTGTACTTAGTTTTGGAATATCTGATTCAAACCCACAGTATGAGGATCAATAGATAACTTTGAGCAAGTCACTCTAGCTACTTCAGGTGGAACTGTACACAGTACAGTGGTATCTTGGTTTACGAACTTAATTCGTTCCGGAAGTCCATTCTTAAACCAAAACGTTCTTAAACCAAGGCGTGCTTTCCAATAGCGGGGGACTCTATTTACAAATAGAACACACTCAACAGGAAGCGAAACATGTTCTTATTCCAAGGCAAAGTTCACGAACCAAAACACCTCCTTCCGCTTTTGCAGCGTTCTTAATCCAAGTTGTTCATAAACTAAGCTGTTCTTAAACCAAGGTACCACTGTACCTGGTTACCTGGGATTACGTTCCATTAAACACATTGGGGCTTACTGCTGAGTAGACATGTACAGTATTGCTCTGTTAGCCTAGAGTGGCCATTGACTTTTTATGGTGCCTGTCAGGCCATTGCATGCCACTCTTTTCTGTGTTATTCTCCCATAGCTTTTTCAAACCCCTTTAACTGTGTCAGCCTGTGTTTTGTGACTGGCGCTGTGCTGCTGCTGATTTTCCAGGTTAAAGGTAAAGGTAAAGGGACCCCTGACCATTAGGTCCAGTCGTGACCGACTCTGGGGTTGTGGTGCTCATCTCGCTTTATTGGCCGAGGGAGCCGGCGTACAGCTTCCGGGTCATGTGGCCAGCATTATTAAGCCGCTTCTGGCGAACCAGAGCAGCACACAGAAACGCCGTTTACCTTCCCGCCGGAGCGGTACCTATTTATCTACTTGCACTTTGACATGCTTTCGAACTGCTAGGTTGGCAGGAGCAGGGACCAAGCAACGGGAGCTCACCCCGTTGCGGGGATTCGAACTGCCAACCTTCTGATCGGCAAGTCCTAGGCTTTGTGGTTTAACCCACAGCGCCACCCATTAAACTACGACACCTTAGTCCGACACAAGGCACTTGCAGATTACATTGGGAAACCATGAGGCTCAAGTCCCAGGGTCTGACACCTACTGGACTCTCCCAATGTGATGAAGACTTGCAACTCTTCAAGAGATGATTAGGGAAACTTAGCAGCCTTTGAATCCGGAGCCTTCAAGAAGGAGGAAGACACTTTTCTGCTCCAGACCTTCCTCACAGAGAAGTGGGAAGAGAGACTTTGCTGCAGGCTCTGACGTAATGCACTCTGCTGTCTCTGCCCCATTGCTGTGCACATGTTCAAAGGGGCGTCTATGCACTCACAGCTGCACACACACACACAGAGACACAGTGCCGCACGCAGAGGGGACTCCCAGGGTGGTGGCCTTTTACAATGTTGCCATGAATGCATGAGATGGGGCAGTACTGTGTAGTCCATGGGGGTGGGGATTTGAACCGCGGACCTTCTGATCGGCAAGTCCTAGGCTCTGTGGTTTAACCCACAACGCCACCCGCGTCCCGCGTCATTTTCCAGGTTACTGTGCTGTTTAATTAGAAGATTCCTCCTCTGTAAGGAATAGCTTCTCTTGCCTCCATGCTTTCTGTTCAGCATGTTTTGCATTTCAGATGAATTGCAACCACAAGAACAGCCCCGCTAGATTGAGGGCAACAACGTTTTTTGCTGTGGTTTCTAGCAACTGGTATTCAGAAGAACACTGGAGAGGGAGAGGTCTTCAGTGCAAGCCTATAAGAACTATTCAGAAATAAGGCTACAATCCTAACACCACTTAGTAAACCCATTCAATTCAAAAGGACTTCTGAGTAGACATGGGTAGGATTGCCGCTGATTCATTCTTTTCTTTTAGTGACTAGTGTTATTTCATACTAAAACAAAGGAAAGAAGCAAAATTCATGAGTAGAAACCAATAATTGCACCCCACAGCTGGGAAATGGAATGAACTAATTTTGTTGCAATAATGTGGCAATTCATCAGCATTTCATCCGCAGTGGTGGGGCTGCAATTGACAGGAAGCAAAGCTGGAAGGAGGAAGCTTCTAACTGAAGTTGCAAGGGACATCTGTGGAAGGAAACTTAGTTATGAATAAAATCATGTTGGCCATCAGGATGGGCGTTGCCTGATATTATAGCTTTTTATTGCCGTGTATAACCATCGTGGGACGCAGGTGGTGCTGTGGGTTAAACCACAGAGCCTAGGACTTGCCGATCAGAAGGTTGGCGGTTCGAATCCCCGCAATGGGGTGAACTCCCATTGCTTGGTCCCTGCTCCTGCCAACCTAGCAGTTCGAAAGCATGTCAAAGTGCAAATAGATAAATAGGTACCGCTCCGGCGGGAAGGTAAACGGTGTTTCTGTGCCCTGCTCTGGTTCGCCAGAAGCGGCTTAGTCATGCTGGCCACATGACCCGGAAGCTGTCTGCGGACAAAGGCCGGCTCCCTCGGCCAATAAAGCGAGATGAGCGCCGCAACCCCAGAGTCGGCCACGACTGGACCTAATGGTCAGGGGTCCCTTTACCTTTATAACCACTGTGTTAATTCTGTTTCCAGCCATTTACAGGAAGACAAGATCCCAGCTGCTCCAAAGGGCCCTTATGTGGGAACAATCGCTGTATCAGAGCTTCACGGACATCACAGGACTGTTCAGAGTGCCTCGTTCATTCATTTGTTCATTCATTCATTCAGTCAGTCATCCAATCAATCAATCAATCAATCAATCACATCTATTGATTTTAATGTCAAATTTCAATATTATATTTTGAGGTCAAATGTCTTCTTCAAAATAGTGAATTCTAAAAAAAATATGCAGAATTTCAAAATTTTGCAACATGTAATTTTTAGCTCATGAAAGTTGAGGCTTTAATGATCGGAATTATTATTTAGATTATTTCTTCATAAAGTTATATCCTTGTCGCAGCCAGGATAACATGCAGCTGGATGAGAGCTGGTGGCAGCAGATGGAAATTCTGCTGATATTTTCATTTGTTTTAGGAGGGGAAAAGCAGCTCCAATATCTCAATGTCTGTCAAATCAAGGTCCGCTGTGTTCATTAATCCACATCTCGTCACGAACAAGAGGCTGTCAATTGTACTATTACTCTTTAACTACTGTTCTTTCAGTTTCCTGTTGGAAGTAGCCAAAGCATTCATCCATCTTTGTCAATGTGCGTCAAAGCCACAGGTCACTCCAGTGTTCTGAAGCGGATCTTTGGCAGGGAAACCTCTGAAGGTTATTTTCCGAAGCTAATATGTTAGACAGTGGAGTAAACCAGAGGTTCCCAGCAGAATAATTCAAACAATGCTAATGAGCATTCAGTGGAACAGATGCTACAAATGCAGTTTCTTCGCAAAAACAACACATGGCCCTTAAGGTCCTGTCAAAAATAAAGTATATAAAAATAAGATGCTAAAGATGATTTGAAGATTTTGGACCTGGGGGGGTGCACTTCTGCAAGTGGAACCACTTGGTTTGAAAACAACAACACAGGAGCCTGAAATAAATATTGCTACATGCAGGAATACAATATTATTATAATCACTGGGATTATTACGGTATATCTTTGCTGATTAGGATTAATGTAATTCCATCCAGCGGGTGGCGCTGTGGGTTAAACCACTAAGCCTAGGACTTGCCGATCAGAAGGTCAGCGGTTCGAATCCCCGCGACGGGGTGAGCTCCCGTTGCTCGGTCCCTGCTCCTGCCAACCTAGCAGTTCAAAAGCACACCAGTGCAAGTAGATAAACAGGTACCGATCCGGCGGGAAGGTAAACGGCGTTTCTGTGCACTGCTCTGGTTCGCCAGAAGCGGCTTAGTCATGCTGGCCACATGACCCGGAAGCTGTACACCGGCTCCCTCGGCCAATAAAGCGAGATGAGCGCCGCAACCCCAGAGTCGGCCATGACTGAACCTAATGGTCAGGGGTCCCTTTACCTTTACCTTTAATTCCATCCATGTACATAACACTTCACAAAGAATATTGCTCTCCTTGTGTCTAGAATACAGAGACAGCAATAACCAATTAATGCAGGTACACATCCTTTAGCTTAGTTAAAAACGTGTTGTTTATTATTGATATAACAATAATGACCCGGAAGCTGTACACCGGCTCCCTCGGCCAATAAAGCGAGATGAGCGCCGCAACCCCAGAGTCGGTCACGACTGGACCTAATGGTCAGGTGTCCCTTTACCTTTACCTTTAATTCCATCCATGTACATAACACTTCACAAAGAATATTGCTCTCCTTGTGTCTAGAATACAGAGACAGCAATAACCAATTAATGCAGGTACACATCCTTTAGCTTAGTTAAAAATGTGTTGTTTATTATTGATATAACAATAATAACATCCACACTATACATTATACACTTAATGCACTCTCATACCACTGTCACAGCCATGGCTTCCTCCCTTGCAACAACTCTGGGGACTCTAGTTTGTTAAGGGTAGTGAGAGATGTTAGGAGACAAAGCTACAATTCCCAGCACCCTTGACAAACTGCCATTTCCTGGATTCTTTGAGGGAAGCCATAACTGTATGATGTCATACCCTCCAACATTTTCCCAATGAAAATAGGGACATCCCATTCCATAATTTTGCTATTTATACCCCACACATCTTACTGGGTTGCTCCAGCCACACTGGGTAGCTTCCAACACAGGTTGGATAAAAACCAATGTTTTTTTTTTAAAGATTCCAAAAAATCGGATTATTATTTATTTAAAACAGATTTTTTTAATTAAAACAATTTTTTTATTTAAATTGGATTTTTTTTATTTAAATTGGATTTTTTAAAATTTAAATCGGATTTTTAAGATAAAATGCTTTTGGTGGAAAAATCTTTCTATAGTTTTCTATTTAAGTTACATTATAGTCCAAAGGCTATTCATCAGGAAATAAGGATTTGTTTTAAGTTTTGCATGTGTGCTAAAACTCAGTCTAAGTTTTTTTTTAAAAAAAATCGTTTAACCACATCAGTTAACAAACATTGATACATATGCTATAATGTTATTGTTTTAGTTAAAGAAATTGTTTAAATTGTTATTAAGGAAATGATTGTTCTCTTTCCAAAAAAGTATGGCAGAAAAGTTGTCCAAATATAAACTGTTAATTTATTAAACCTCACAATAATTTCATAATTATCTGTCTATGTATTTCTAATAGTATAACTACAACAGTAATTTTTGATATAACAGTAAAAACTACTCTGAAAATTTATTATTCCAAAAATGAAACCTTCATCTGGTTGTAAATATTAAGATTATACCAGCAAGAATGAGTCTTTCTGTAAAAAAAATGACTTAAATGAAGTCTTACTGACTAGTGATTTAAATTGATTTGATTTGAATCAAATCCACCCTGTTCCAACATATATAAAAACATAATAAAACATTTAAAAACTTTCCTATACAAGATTGCCTCCAGACGGCTCAGGGGTCAGATAACTCCATACCCTCCCAACATTTCTCCAATAAAAATAGGGACATACTAAAGAAAAGTGGGACATTCCGGGATCAAATCAGAAACTGGAACGGCTTCTCTAAATCAGGGATGTACCTGGAAAATAGGAACAATTGAAGGGCCTGTGATGTGGCTGCGACTTCAGCAGCTTACAAATAAATATAAATCCAATTTACCCCCCCCCCAAAAGTCTTAACACATAATTAAAACACAGGGTAAAACAATTTCATTGAAACATCCACAGTTACAAAATGCAATAAGCTCGACAGAACTACAGCAATTTAAAACAGCACTGAAACCAGTTGTGTGAATTAAAGAGATTGCGGCAACACCTTCATGGGAAAGGTGGGTTTCAAGGAGGGATTTGTGAAGGAATCGATAGGGATGGTATCTCAGAGGCTGAGGGGCAACCAGTGGCGTAGCGTGGGGGGTGCAAGGGGGGCCGGCCGCACCGGCCGCAACATCTGGGGTTAGGGCAAATCCACGGGTTAGGGGGCGCAAATCCACGGGTTAGGGGGCGCAAATTACTTGCCTTGCCCCGGGTGCTGACAACCCACGCTACTCCACTGGGGGCAACAGGGGAGAAAAGGCAGGGTCATTGCAGGGAGCCGTGAGGCTGAGGGGTGTGGAGATGGACATGTGAAGGTCACATGCGAAGGCTCACCACTGTCACCAAAGCTCTCCCTGAGATGTCTGCCAGTTGGCCAGTGCGTTTTCCTCACCCATTAAATTCAATGGTACTCACTTCTGAGCAGAAATGCACAGCAGGATTTCTGTGATGTTCAGCCCACGCTTTTAAGTTCCTTGACAATATTGTTCCTGAGAAATGACTTGGAAAGATGAATAACATGAGCAAGGAAGAACCTCAATGAACCTGTGCAAAGCAAAACAATGTGTTTCTATATTATTATTCTGCAAAACAAGATAGCAATTTCAAGCCAGTTTCTAGGCTTCTTAAGAAACCTGATTATATGGAAGCTGATACTGTGAAAGAGGCTGCATTTCACTTCTATGATGTAACAACAGCCTTTGCCTCAATTAATACAACTTGTAATTTTTGTGCTATCTTTCTGCTGGCTTCTGTGTTCATTGATAAGAAGCTGCATTTTCTAATTATGCTTTCCTTCCTGAAGATGATATGAAGGTAAAAGATAAAAAGGTAAAGGAACCCTGGACAGTAAAGTCCAGTCAAAGGCGACTATGGGGTTGCGCCGCTCATCTCGCTTTCAGGCCGAGGGAGACGGCGTTTGTTCACAGACAGCTTTTCCAGGTCATGTGGCCAGCATGACTAAACCGTTTCTGGCGCAACGGAACACCGTGACGGAAACCAAAGAGCACGGAAATGCTGTTTGCCTTCCCACCGGAGCAGTACCTATTTATCTACTCGCAGTGGTGTGCTTTCAAACTGCTAGGTTGGCAGGAGCTGGGACAGAGCAATGGGAGCTCACCCCATCGTGGGGATTCGAACCGCCAACCTTCTGACCAGCAAGCCCAAGAGGCTCAGTGCAGTGCCAGATTTACGTATAAGCTAAACAAGCTATAGCTTAGGGCCCCACTCTCTCGGGGCCCCCAAAAAAATTTAAAAGAAAAAAACTGGTTATACATTTCCAAAATATAAGATAAAAAACAAATAAAATAAAACCTACATACAGCAACAGTGTTTTGTGATGTGTAGGCTCCTATTTGTTATGTGCAAATGGCTTTAGATACCTATTAACTCCATAAATTACCATATAGCATATATTCAACACAAAAAACAGCAGCAATTTGTTGTTGACAAAGGACAGCTGGACATATAGAGGGCCCCATTACCTTCAGTAGCTTAGGGCCTCATCAAACCTACAAATCTGGCCCTGACTCAGTGGTTTAGACCACAGCGCCACCCGCGTCCCCCAAAATGATGTGATTCACTTAAATCCCTAAGAAAAATATGGGCCTTGTTCCCATACAGTTGTTACGCAACTGGCCATTACTGGTAGAGCTCTGGCCATTACTGGTAGGTTACGAACAGCACAAAGAGGAAGCACTCTTCCAAGAACATAATCTCCTGTCTTACAAGGAAAACCAAGCATAAGTCAGAGTGTTTGGTTGTAAATAACAATAGTTTGAAGTTCCCTAATGCTTGTAACCACAATAATACGATGTGTGTACACAAGGTAAGGGAATGAATGGGCACAAGTTGCCTATCGAAGATGAGAACACATAGAAGCCACATTTCAGTCTCTTTGGAAAGGGGTTCTATGGTTAGACAAGACCAGGTGTCCACTTTGCACAGGCAGTGGATTATGTTGTTGTTTAGTCGTGTCCGACTCTTCGTGACCCCCGTGGACCAGAGCACGCCAGGCACTTCTGTCTTCCACTGCCTCCCGCAGTTTGGTCAAACTCATGCTGGTATCTTCGAGAACACTGTCCCACCATCTCGTCCTCTGTCGTCCCCTTCTCCTTGTGCCCTCCATCTTTCTCAACATCAGGGTCTTTTCCAGGGAGTCTTCTCTTCTCATGAGGTGGCCAAAGTATTGGAGTCTCAGCTTCAGGATCTGTCCTTCCAGTGAGCACTCAGGGCTGATTTCCTTCAGAATGGATAGGTTTGACCTTCTTGCAGTCCATGGGACTCTCAAGAGTCTCCTCCTGCACCAGAATTCAAAAGCATAAATTCTTCGGCGATCAGCCTTCTTTATGGTCCAGCTCTTACTTCCATATATCACTACTGGGAAAATCATAGGTTTAACTATACGGACCTTTGTTGGCAAGGTGATGTCTCTGCTTTTTAAGATGCAGTGGATTATATATGGCCTTAAAGGCAGATAAGAGAGGAACTAGTTTGACCCATTAGACCGATTTGGAAGTAGGGATGATTGAGAATTCAACTTCTGTTCATTCTGATGCAAACTGAGGCAGGTTGCTTTTGGATAACCTGTTTTTGTTGAGCAGTACGGCTGCTTGAGGGGGGGAACTTAGTGCCACCCTGCCCTGCTGCACCACTCCACTGCCTTCCACCCCCTCAAATATTTTATTAGGGAGGGTGAAGACCCCTAGGAGTTGGCTCCTATGTTCCACTCCTAGGTGAAGGCGGTGAAGTTCCTGTGTGAGTGCCTGTAGGTGGTTGGAGGATGGATGGCGGCTAACAGATTGAGGTTGAATCCTGACAAGACAGAAGTACTGTTTTGGGGGACAGGGGGCGGGTGGGTGTGGGAGACTCCCTGGTCCTGAATGGGGTAACTGTGCCCCTGAAGGACCAGGTGCACAGCCTGGGAGTCATTTTGGACTCACAGCTGTCCATGGAGGTGCAGGTTAATTCTGTGTCCTGGGCGGTTGTCTACCAGCTCCATCTGGTACGCAGGCTGAGAAACTACCTGCCCGCGGACTGTCTCGCCAGAGTGGTGCATGCTCTAGTTATCTCCCGCTTGGACTACTGCAATGCACTCTACGTGGGGCTACCTTTGAAGGTGACCCGGAAACTGCAATTAATCCAGAATGCGGCAGCTAGACTGGTGACTGGGAGTGGCTGCTGGGACCACATAACACCGGTCCTGAGAGATCTGCATTGGCTCCCAGTACGTTTCCGAGCACAATTCAAAGTGTTGGTGCTGACCTTTAAAGCCCTAAACGGCCTCGGTCCTGTATACCTGAAGGAGTGTCTCCACCCCCATTGTTCAGCCCGGACACTGAGATCCAGCACCGAGGGCCTTCTGGGGGTTCCCTCATTGCGAGAAGTGAGGTTACAGGGAACCAGACAGAGGGTCTTCTTGGTAGTGGCACCCGCCCTGTGTAATGCCCTCCCTTCAGATGTGAAGGAAATAAGGAGCTATCTTATCTTTAAGAGACATCTGAAGGCAGCCCTGTTTAAGGAAGTTTTTAATATTTAATGCTGTATTGTTTTTAACGCTTGATTGGAAGCTGCCCAGAGTGGCTGGGGAAACTCAGCCAGATGGGCGGGGTATAAATAATAAATTATTATTATTATTATTATTATTATTATTATTATTATTATTATTAT